>OX155965.1:20521095-20638595 GCA_944548615.1 Micropterix aruncella
GATAACTTTTAGTTATTTTCTTTGTTCATCTAAAAAATACACATATAAAAATTATTATTACAGTTTACTTTATTTTATTTCAGGCAAAATTACGATTGCTATTACCGGCGCTAACAGATACCATCATTTCTGCAGCGGTAGAAACATTAGCAATTAAATATGTTTCTTTTTGGATTTCTAAACCAGGCCTCACTTCAAGTATCAATACATAATTCATGTCAAGCAAACCATAATGGAGAAGTGTAGGGTTTTATAACAATATTCGGCTTTCTAATATCCGGATAAAATTAAGGACCTTAGTCTGCTTTGGAAAGGAAATATTTTGACATCATCACTTTCCACCGTCTTATTAAATTTTGTGATATGATATTTTTTTATCTGCACTCGGGAGCAATGAATCCAAGTCACCAACTAAACTAAAATAGACAAAATTAATACAATAAAAAAACTGACTCCAATTGTTTACAAGTACAGCAGCTATGTTGTAGTGATACGTAGAACGGGCTTATCAGATTTGGATGCGTTAACAAAATTTTGAGTTTGTGCTGTTGACCGTTGAGGAGTTCCCTCGTTGGAAGCCAACCCTGAGTGCCGCAGTCCTCTCTTGGTGATACTTAAAACGTGCTGTCGTAATTGAATGCATAATACAACATTTCCTGTCTGTGCTACTGACGGTTGAGGAGTCCCATCGTCGGGAGCCAACCCTGGGTGCAGCAACCAGGTCATTATGAAACTTAGAACATACTACCATAACTATGTAAATGAGTATACAAAATGTCGTGTCAGTGCTGTTGAACGTTGAGGAAACCTCTCGTCGGGAGTCAACCCAGGGTATAGAATCAGGTCATGCTTACCATAAAAAAGCAGTATGCAGAGATATTAAGGTTTACATTGGTTACCCAGATTTTAAAAAAAAACAACCGTCTGGTCTCGGTGAAGTTTGCAATAATATCGATGATCTTTTTATGTAATCTATGATGAATTGTATAAAAATGAGACTATAAACTCATGCCAGTATGGTGTTCTGCACTATTACAAAAAAACAATTAATGAAAAATACAGGTAACAATTCTCCTTGGAAATATATTAGAAATAGATTTTTCGAAGCCTTTTATTTAGTTTGTCATATTAATTAAAGACACGAGTGAAATACATTAATGTATTAATTATAAAAACACAGAGAATACATTTGCAAATGGCAATAAATACCCTTAACTAAAGAAGATTAAAAAAAAAGTAACAAATGGACAAACTGAGAAAAACTTTTTTTAGCCACGCAGATTCATCCGTTTCTCTAATTTGAACAATTAGCAAAACTGGAGATATTTTTTTCCCGGGGCACATTTTGCTGCGGAAAGTCAAGCCGGACACGTGGTCGCGGTGGCGGGCGTGACAAATGCAAGGCGCAACTGTAATTTACGCTGATTATTAAAAATATTAGTTCGTCTGCTATTTTTGCGCCGCGCCGCAGAGCCTGTTATAGTGAAAAATTTTAACTTTGCGCGCACTCTGCGAATCTAATTACAAATGCTCGACCATTTTATACATTTCTTGTCCTTTTTTAATTTATTAAGGTACAAGAATAATTATATTATGACTTTGTTCACAAGTGGCTATTAAATTATGTGTTGGTGGAATATTTTAACATGCTTTTATTAGGTCGACCTGTATGTCGACGACTATGTAATGGAATCTAAGGTAACTAATTTAACCACCTTCCAAGGATTGTAGCGTCTTGAAAATTGGCAGCTGTATGTAGTTCTGATGATAATACAATAATATGGTACTGTCGAACTGATCTGATGATGGAGTCGGAAGATATGAACTGGAACTTCATGATGGAACATCGTATCATAACTGTGTTTGGACTTGTTAGAAAAGTCTTGGAATGAACTTTGACCACGATTAGGTTTCAAGGTCTGATGATGAAGCCGGAAGATAGGCACTGGCATTCCATGATGGAATATCGTATCATAGCCGTGTGTATGTGAATATCGTATCATAGCCCAAAAGCGTGTTTTTAGTGTTTTTTTTAAACTATTAATTTATTTGCTGTTAACTTGTTATTCTATTCTTTCGTGGATTGGCGTGTATATATCGTATATGCAGGAAGTGTTTTTATTAACCGGTATCCATGTAGTTGTTAAACCGTCACCGTCAAATAAGAAACTTCATTTAAAACTTCATTTTTTTTTTCGGAAGTTATTAGTTTTTAAATTTAAATAAAAAGTATGTAAAGCGTTGAGCGTGCTGCGCCATCTAGTGATGAATAAAATATCGTCAATATTGCTTTTCCGCGATATTACCTACCGCTAGATGACACAGCGTGCTCAACGCCCGTCAAACTTTTATTCAAAAGATAAGTTGTTAATTTTTTTTTTTTTTGCAAATTTATGTAAAAAGTTCCATATTTGCTCGTACTGATTCACGCATTTAAGGGATGGCGGCTAAATAGAAATCATTATGTATAGTACAGGTGTGGTATAGCGGCTATGGTCTTTCACAAGGAAAATTTTCTGTCTCTTTCTACTTTTGGTGAGTTTGTAATATATATGTGAACGCATTTTTGAGCCAGTGTTCGAGAACCTAGATCGCAGACTTGGCCTTGTACCACGGGTTGATATCCCTGATATTCTACTCAGTAGAAATATAGTAAACAATTAAAAATATTTGTTATTCACAGTAATGGTTGTTATTCACAGTAATGGTTGTTATTCGCAGTAATATTTGTTATTCACAGTAATATTTGTTATTCACAGTATCAGGTTTCCTTATTATATCTAGTTTTCTTATATTTGAACAAATTTGAGAAAATTTGTCTACTTTTGAAATGGAATATTTGACGGTCCACCTAACGACGTTGTATACTTGTATTTCTCTATGGATTTATAATCAAATCCCCTTTGCTAATGCAGTGACTCCCTATTAGATGGTATCGGAATTTTCACATATTCACCTTAACCTTTCATGTATGTATTTCAAATATGCCTTCTTATTTGTATAATGGGCTCGATTGAGTTTCTCTTGAACCATTGATTTTATAGTGTATAAAATCAATGCTTGAACTAAAGTCGGAAATTGGATCAAGTGAACAAGACAGAGCAGTACGTCAGAGCGGAATGTGAAATGAACGGTTGCCACATTCCCACATTAAACTACCCATTAGCTTAATCTAACACCGCACGAAAGGTGTTCAAACTTATTCGGGCGTCTATACGTTCGACAGGTAGTTTTGGTGCGGGAAAATCGACGATAGTTCATGTCATATTCCGTTCTAACGTATAGCTCTGTCTCGTTCGGTTGGTCTAAGTTCCTATTTTAGTTTACGAAGAAATGCAATTGGGCCCAATATCTTCTCTCCGCTTTCATCCCATGGTCTTCCATTTACTCTCACAGGAAAATCTATTACTGGCTCTTATCTAGTCTATTATCTATTACATCATTATCAACAGCATTTACCAACTTTCATGTCCAAGTCATTTGCAGTGTAGGCGGACAGAATATGGAAACCTGTTCCTTTAAGACAACTTGAAATCTTAAACGGGTGTAAAAATCTCTTAAGGCATATTTATATTACGCATGAATATCACCCTCTTCCCCCCTCTCCCCGTCTGCTAGCTTGTCCTTATACCTCCCTTATATATTGAGTTGAATATGTTATTAACTTCTGTTGTAATCTATTTATTATGTTTATTATATACAATAAGCGTGTTACTTTGCATAAGTTCATTCACTGCTAACGTACGGCGCGGAGTTATGTGGGCGAGCAGCCGACAGGCAGATGGCTTTCGTTATGCAGAAGCGTGTAGTCCGCACAATAGCACTTGTGGCGCTTGATACACCAGCTAGGCCTCTGTTTAGAGATCTCTGCAACATGACGTTGCCGTCCATTTACATTATGGAAGTAGCGCTGTTTGTTCGCAGAAATCTAGACGATTTTGAAGTGAATGGTGTGCATCACCACTATCCAAAAAGATACCGTAGCATGCTACGTTCGGTAAGTCATGCATTATCCAAGTCAAAGAGGCTAGCCTATATCGCCGGCCCAGTGGTTTACAACAAACTCAGCGAGCACATTAGGTAGGCGCAATCTCTTGACGTGTTTAAGAGACGCCTTGAGAGATACCTTACAGATAAGGCATTTTACTCACTGAAGGAATATTACTTGAGTGAAGTAAAGTATTTAATGATATCTTTGCATTTTGTCTTGTATTTCTTCTTTTTACATTACTCTTGTGTTTTTTTCTTCCTTTTGTTTTGTTTATTTTATCTTATCTTTACGATAAAAAAAATGTTTATTTGATAATATCTATGAATGTTTGCTACTCTGTATCTGACTTGTATACCAGTATACTAATAAAATGAATATGAATATGAATTTGAATATATAAAGTTCATTAGTGGGATGGCGATATGGTCTACGTAGAATATTTTTTAATATAAATTTCTGCGCAACTTGCAATGGCTCTAGCAGGGTTTTAGCACAATGCTTGAAGAAGAAAATATATATCGTATAAACATCTCGCTTTATTCTACCTATGTTTTATATCAACAAATGATGAATGCACAATCGACGAAAGCAATCATTGGATAAGCAGTAAAATACGTTACGACAGTAGTAAGTTTTATGTAATCGGAACAAATAATCCACTTAATATTCCGTCTAGGCTAGCTTCTATAATAAATAAAACCGAATACGGCTTTGCTACGGCGTTTTCAATCCCGGACGATCTCTTTAAGTACTGCGATTAAACTGCCTTACTCGCAAATAGAATCACGTCGTTATTAAATCAAACGAGACATCTGAAATCGAATCAAATGCCAAGCTACTCAATTGGAAGTATTGCAGCCAATATGGATGAAATTAAACCTATACAAGCATCCATTGGCGGTTATAAAATATTGTCAATTTATTTGCGAGGCTAAATTTGAGGCCGTGAGGTTTGGCTGATTGGCTGGGCGCAGAAGAAGGCGGATGGGAGAAGATGGATTTTTTATAGGTAGCGTCGGGATCTTCCCCTTTTACGGTTATATCGTGCATTACTCGCATGCGTATGAAGCCTCCATGAAATATCAAAGAAATGAGATAAGTTAGCAAATTTGATTTCGTACATAAATAGAGGCTTTCTATGGTACAGGCAGCATCCTACTGGGATGCATAATATTGTATAATATTGGGAGATCAATTAACTGAATTAATTCAATTAATTTACGAGTATTTATCAAAATTGATTTTGCATTATATGTCTTATATGGATACATCTACTTAACTAGGCCTGTAGTAAGGTCAACAAATACAAATATGTATGACTAGGAGTATAATAGAGGAGACTTGCGTGCATATTATGGTTCTCAATTGGTAGGCCACACTGGGCCCGTTTGCGTTTCTTTTCGAACTAAAACTGAAATTAGTTCAAGCGAACGAGATAGAGCAATACGTTAGAGCAGAATATGAAACAAACGATCGTCGATAAAATCTACCTGTCGAACTTATACTCGTCCAAATAAAATTTAATTCATTTCGTGCGGTGTTAGATTCCAATGTTCTATCTTTGGTGGGTAGCTTTAATGCAAAAAAGTGACAACCCACAATTTAACATTCTACTCTAGCGTATTGCCCTGTCTCGTTCACATGAACTTTTTCCCGATTTAAATAAATACACGCAATCGAGCCGACTATCTATACAAATTTTATTAAACATTTTAATTAAAAATATTACGATATTATTAAAAGTCGTATCTTCTAACGAGTAATTAAATACAAATATAATAAAATAAAAGTAAAGTAATCGAAGAATAGTCTTTAATACAAAAATAAATGAAATGTCAGAAATAATACATAACAATTAAAATTTACAAAAGTTGTTTATCTTAGTTGGCTGGTTGGTTCAGAATGACAAAAGAATCCCATGCCAGAACTAGTAAAGAATGGATTTTTTCAATATTTGCATGGTGACAGGGTATTACAGTACTGGTACTACGCATACTTGCATAAATCATAGCGGGCTGATTTCCTGGCAATATTAAGTTATCGCAATCGTGTTACACATTGCTTTCACGGTTTTAAATGTCAAACGACATTACAGTAATGAATGGCATCGTGGCATTCAAATTATTAGCAACACGTATATCACTGCGTTGCAGTAGAGTTACGATAATGTTACTTTAAAACAGCCAGTTTAGTGCAAAGATGCAGAATGTATAATATTGCCAGAATGTTGTAACGACGTTTTACATGGTAAAGCCATGATGGAGCAACTACTTCCAAAGAAAACCAAGGCCCTACTTGACATGAGCAAGAAGAACCTTAGAACCACTATCGGTCTCCTCACCAGACACACGACCCTTAGAGCACATCTATTCAACCTTGGCTTGACCGAGAGCAAGGACTGCCTAATATGTGGCGAAGAACTTGAAGACAGCGTACACATGGTTGGTCCCTGCCCAGGCCTCGCCGCAAAGACACAGTTTACTTGGACGAGCCTTTCTCAAACCCAGCGATCTGCCCAACTTGAAGGCCATTGATCTGAATGGACTGGTAAGCAGTACCGGGCTACTAGCAGACCACTGACCTAACCACAAAGTGGGTAGTTACAAATGATCCTATAGATCCAGGTGACATTAAGGGCTGGAAACAAGCCCCACTTCGATTACTACTACTACTATTGCGTTTGTTGTGTTTAAAGCGCCATGTACATTGCCCCGGCATGCTTTTATGCCACAAAAGTCGCCAGTTTGAACATAATAATAATATATTACTGTTATAACCATGAGTGCCATGCCATCTATATTTTACGTTTCGTTGTTAGTTAGTTGTTAACATGTCCGAGCCAGGTTAGGACACGTCTCTTCGAAAATATGCTGTCTAGATGGCCTTGTTGTTCGTCTCCTGGTGTGTGACGGGGATTTACAGTTGCGGGTAGGATAGGAGGTAGTCTTCATCCTGCAGCGTTCCATAGTATTATTCCACATTTCGTGGTAAAACTCTCATTATCAAATTGTAGTACGACGTTGGTAAATATAATAAGCTGTATAATCAATGGTCTTACCAATCATCCTTGAGCATTGCCGAAAGCCGATTGAGGATGACAATGGAGATGAGCAACCTTCCCGGTGACATAACGCACCGCGTCTATATAAGGTCGGTCTGCGCCGGAACAGTTGGTACGCAATTTAAATGCGCGCAGCCGTCAGACGCGCCACCAGGAAATTGCTTGCGCTAGACACGCCCATTTAATTCCCGGCTCTCCCCGTAACCTGGCGCGTCTTGCTTACGAGTTTAGCATCCAATTTTGATAATGCCCACCGCGCCAACCATTCACGCCATTTCTCGTTTCTTCATCCACGTGATATGTGGCAGATTTGTAGATCCATATCTTTGCAATTCTCGGAAAGAAGTATCCATAAAACAGATTACCTCCTATGGGCATGTAAATTTTTAAATTTCCATTTTCAAGTCTCTCATTACTGAGATTGAGTTTACTACTTTAACGACATAAACTAAAACCTAGTTTAAAGACCAGACTTCTGGTTGATAATGGTTTACTTATAAATTTTATTTCATAACCAGTTGGTGGCCATTCCTACACCTGGCATAGCCATAGGCAGCGTGAACCTTTATTTGTATTAGATTTTCAAACTCTTTTGGTTTCTTCTTTGATTTTATATCGGCTATAATGGTTTTCAGGTTAGATTTAAAAAAATATTTGACATCTATTATATGTTTTTTTTTTCAAATTATTAACACGTAAACATCCATTGATATTAGGAAATATATTCCTCTAAATTCACAGGCAATTTTCTTAGGATTCTAGGTTACATTTGTGTCACAGTCTGTCATATATGACGGTGTTATGAAGTATTACAATTTCAGATTATAATATTTTTAATTCGAAACCCATTGAAGATTTCGAAAATTGATGTGAGAGTTGTAGGCAATATCCTCAAAATTGTAAGTCGCATTTGTTTCTCTAAGACCAGCATAAAGCTATAATTTTTGAATTTTTGGTTTGGTTTTCATTTTGAAATAAAATGGCGGATATCTCTCATTAAATCTTGGCATTACCATGATTTTTTTTTGTACGTAATTTGGTCCTTATTGGCAGCGCAGTTTCTGAGATAAAGTGGGTATAGACATAAACACACACATATAAATAGACATTTCCAGAAATCACTTTTTTGATTTCCAGGATCCCAAAACGTGTAATTCAAATTCGAACGATCTAGTGCAAATTGGAATTGTTAATTTTTTTTCAAAAAGAGATAGTCCCTACACACATCGACATGCTTCTTGTAAAATGTTTATTTTTGGACATTAAAAAGTCAATTCCGATTTTGTAATCAATATAACAAAACAAAACAAATAGGCTACTAAGTAGGAGGAAAACATGGCTATTTATTGTACTAGTGTTATAAGTGATGTTTTATTTTGTGAGAAGAGAAGTTTATATCGTCTCCTCAAACAAAATAACATCATTCTTAAGGGGGCAGTCTCTGGGGTTGAATGAGGTTTTAGCCATATTTAATTAAAATTTCGTGTATACAGAAAATACACGTTCTAAAGTCTCAAGAATAATTAGCAAAATATAAAAAGCAGCAGTTCATGATAAGTAACAGTCATTGTGTCAAAAAAAAAAGTGTTATTTTTTCAGTATTAATAGGTAAAACAAAATAAAAAAATCACTGACTAAAAGGGCAATTCAAAATTTGGCCAGAGTGTAGAAGATTTTTAATGACAAAATACTAAATTGGAGTCCTTGTGATGTATATAATTTGAGAATTGTATAACGAAATCCAGAATACGAAATCCTTAGATGGCGTTCACCCTTGATATTTATTGTTTCCTCACGCACGTATTATTATCTACGTAACACAGTGCGTTAAAAAGATTTCGTTACCTGCCTAAAGCTGTCCAAGCGACGTATGTTAGGGTCAAAAAGTTTTTTTTAATAGTAGTTATAGAAAAAGGACTCATATCATAATTTAACATTGATTAATGGTAAAAGTGATGACAAACATATATATGTTACTTATTATCATAAATCGTTGGAGCGATATTCACTTTAACCTTGGTAGGGCTTACTCGGAAAAAAAGTGTCACTTTGTCATTATAAGAAAGATTTGGGTGGCGACATTGATTGATGGATGAGTCATGTAAGATTCTTGAAATTCAGTATTTAGCTGGAGTGTTTTTAGAAGAATTGTAGTTTTCAATAAAGACTGGAGCTTCACAATGATTTTTATTTGTAATAATATGAGAAGGCAAAGAGTCATATTTATAAGGACCTGAATTAAATCTCTTTTTAGGAGTAGGTATATTGAATAATACACCGATCTACTCGTAGTTTAGTGGAGAAATAATTAAAAAAAAAGGATTTTTTTGTACTTATTACTGACAAGGCGATTTTCGTTTTTGATAAATATATTTTTGATTTTCGATATATTTAATTTTTTTATATCTTTCCATATTAGTTGAAAGGCAAAGAAATTATATAACTATCAGCGTTGATATGCAGAAAAATTACTTTTCACGGACTTCCCCATATGATGTCTGAAGAAATTCACCGTATCGAGACCCCGCGATTATATTAATATATCAATACTTTTATTGCAGAGAATAGTTTTCGTACAGTTTTTAGTTCAGTCAGAAAGCCTTAGTATATGAAAATAAAAATTATTATTTGTATGTGCTTATATATTACGCATTGCCTTGCTTGTGACTACGCGGCGCCTCACTATCGATAATTTACTATTTTTCGGTGGCCTTTCCCAATCGCGCCATTCTTCTTACCCGTTGATCGATATTTAATAGGCCCATTCCAATCGCATTACTTCGATTGGGTGGCAAGCAGAGAGAGGTCTACCCCAGTCTTCAATGAATACCCGCGGAGCCCGCACGCGTGTCTTTTTCGCCTCCGGCCATCCTCTCATTAGGTGTTTTATACTCGATGAATTTAGTGAAGTCTGAAGCTGGTTTCCGAGTTGAGCTGATATTGTTATCCTCCTACTTCTCCAGTGGCAGTGTCACTGCCAGGCTTTCAGACCCGCCTTTACTGACGTACTCCCAAAAGTAATAATAATAATACCAACATAACATACCGAAATAAGCATTCGAACAAAGTAATCTCTTACAGCCAACCATGCTGCTCATTCGGTATTTGCCGGGTAGTTCAGCCACACTGAAATACTAAATATCACAATGTATGCTTGAGTAATTGAATGCGTTATAGAATGACAAACGCAATTTCAAAAAAAAAGGAATTAAATAACGTGCGGTAGACAGACAAAGTAAAAAGATATACTGGAGGAAAGGGTACATTACGGGGGAGAGACGAAATGCTGTTTCAGAAGTATGTAACCTGAACAAAGAGAACTATTGTACATCTATGGTATTTCGAGGGAGCTGATTGTATAATTCAGCTGCATAGGCAGGGAATGAGTAGGGACACAACGAAGTATCATGACTAAGGATGCTAATGAGGCCATTCTGCCTTGGTCGGAGTGGGAGACCATACTTTTCTGGCAGGGTAAAGTTATCCTTCAGATGAGATAATGAGTGGGGATTCTTAAGAATTTCTGATATTCTGAATCTTCAGCCGTTGCATATTATTTCGTGAGGTTAAAACGCGATCATCCTTCCGCACGCTTACCACGAACCTAATGCAGACGTTCTGTTCTAGTTTGTAGATGTGTCACATCAGCCTATTCCAGAATGATTAGTGAAAGTGTTTGCATTAAGGTTTGATTTACATTAACTGGTAGTATTATTTGTAGCCGTGGCACTCTGCGAAAGCTTGAATAAATGGTATTGTTGATTTTAGTGATTCGAGTCTGTTAAGTAAGAGTTTTGCTGTTCTTATCTTATCGAGTGCATCTCTATTAATGTGGCTATCAGGCATACCTGGTGCCCCCGTACGTTTCAAACGCCCTGCCTCAACAAACTCACAAACTGCAGAGTTCTGTCATTTGTCCTATGATGGCGAGATTTTAGATTCTCTAGGAGCATTATGTTCCCCGTGGCAAGGTTAATAAAGGGATGGAAATAGTGGTGTCATTAAATCGGTAAATATATGTAGTTTAATTATTTCCATGGTGACCAGTCTCACTGGTGTGGCCGTATGGCTGTGGGGACGTTATCAAAGATAGCCGCCATTGCAATATGAATAACTGCTTCATCCCGTTTGCTACCCAACTGATTTTAATTTCTTTTAGCTTATTGAAATGATACTGTTAAAAGCTAAAAAAATGCTATCATCAAATATTTCGAAGACACAATATTATGGTGGTTATTTGGATTGATATTAAACAAATCAAAATATATGCAAAAAAAAAACAGATTTTAGTCTGTTTTTGATGAATAATTATCAATTCATATTTATTGAAGTCTCTAAATGTTATATAATGTTTATTGACTAAGAACAAAATCATGTCAAATGCGAAGCATAATCTAGATCTTCGGGTTCAATATATGACGTTAATTTTAGAAAAATGATTAATTCCTAAATCCCCTCATTTTTTATTTCATATGCTTACTAATATCGCAGCTGGTATATTAAAACACACACTGTGAGTGATCGCTTGGCGTTAGGAAGTTTGCATAAACGGAAGAAGTGCGATATAACTCGCTAATCTAACTGCATGCTAGCAACATATTATGTTCTATGTGCTTGTGCTTATTTACTGGTTGAGAAGCGACTAGTCAAAGCTACCTCTCTGTGCAATAAAGATTAGCTGAGTGTTGCGAGCTGTAAAACTTAATCTGGTTACATTTATTTTAGTGTGTATAAATATTTTTTGATATTCGAATAAATATTCATTATAAAGTATCACTAAATATTTACCACCAATCCTTTTCTTTGACAAGGTAGTGATTTCACGAAATTAGCGTTTTTACTTTAGGTTATATGTTATATATGATAGGTTATATGTTATGTATGTTATATATGTTACTACTAAACAACCTGTCAAAAAAAAAACAAATATATTGCACATTAATTAATGTGAGGCTGAGAATTCGAATGTTTTTCTGATTAAATATTAGTGATAGATGTTCGAATTAATCGATCGCCAGATAGCTATCCAATTATACTAATCTTAACGACTTTTTACTATAGACTTATAAGTACTAGACCGCGCGACCAGCCTAAGAATGCGTCAGCCGAATAGAAAGAGACAACAGCATATGGTACTCCCTCTATCCTTGTTTAGTCGCGCATGCTTGTACACACGTATATCACTATCACGTATATCACTATGCAACGTTGCAATTATATCACTGTTGCAACGACTCGACGCCATAAGTCTTCTACGCTATGGATAAACGCGCATACGCAACTCTAAAAGGATAGAGGGGTCTCATAAGCAGCTATCTCTTTCAATTCCTCGAACACATTCACTCATAGACCATCTTTGCACTCCTGCGCTCTATTCTAAACCTCTCTGTTTTTTACACCATGTATTAAGTATTATCACAAGGACAAAATTGTAGGATCGCAGATCGTAAACTTAAATTTGACAGACATACTAATATTTAAAAATTGTAGTTTATTGTTAGGGAACTACAAAATTAAACAATGGAATATAATTTTCGTCAAATATATTTATTTGGCTTTTTCAAAAATATCTCAATTTGTACCGTAAAAATAAAACGATTTTTAAAACCCGTAGTCAGAGCATTTTCCGTACAGACAATGATAACGGAGCGTTGAAGCGTAAAAAGGACGGGACGTTGTTCGGTGAGGGGATGTTATCTCTATCCCTCACAACTCGCAAGCTCCCACGCGTATCGATAAAATGAGACGGCATCCTATTATTCGTTTTTGTTGACACAGTTTCTAGTTCAAAGCACGACATATATAATATGTGCATATTCAATCAAACGGCTCGAAAATGGATACATAGGATCGATTGTTAACGAGAACTAACGTGGAGTGCGGGCTTTGGACTCACAAAGAAAATAAAAAGAGAGGTATCAGGATCGAAAATCTACAGATGGCGCAGAAATAAAAATAAAAATTGAATTGAAAATGACGATGGAGAAAATTGAACGAAAACATCCGACGAATTCCACACGCTGACCTAGTAATCTCTTATTGACATAATTAAGAGGGAAAAAAGGAAAGACTTACACAATTACTTTTTAAACTATATATTTACAAACTTAAATTACTAGAATTATAGAATAGACAGCTGCTAAAATTTAAAGAAAAAGAAGATTTCGATGACTTTCTAAATTTAGAATGATGATCCGATGGCGTACAGATAAAAACAATGAAAGTCGTTGATAGATAAGTATTCTAGTTTTCATGGTATCTAGTCAGTGTAATTCCCAGAATATTGATTGGTATTCGGAAACAAAGTTTATCGATATGCTGGATAGAATAATTAGCTAATATTTGATTATAGATGCTCAGAGAATATTATTATGATCCAATATCTTGAAAAAGAAGAAAAGACTTAGAGTCAGAATCTTTGTGAGCGAAGATAAAGGAATAGTCGTTTTATTTTATGTGGCTCACCAAAATGGTGATGCCGCTCGTGTAAAAGATACGCGAATCATTTCTGACAGACAAGACTTCCTGCTCCTTTACAAAGGGCTGACTAGATGTATTTATGTTAAAAAAGTAGGCAAAACAAGAATATATTCCTTTTTACTGTGATAAAATATGCTTGAATACATGACATGAAAACAAAAAGAATATATATATATATATATATATATATATATATATATATATATATATATATATATATATATATATATATATATATATATATATATTGATATTTTAAGTGTGTAAATTAATTTTGTAAGTTGGCTGAATTCGTCCTCACTAAGAATGCTTTTTCTTTTGAGGATGAATTTTATCTCCAAATTAAAGGTACATCAATGGGAACAAGAATGGCTCCTTCTTATGCGAATCTTTTCATGGGGTTATTAGAAAATAAATTTCTTCTTACTCAAAATTTACAACCACTAATGTGGTATAGGTTTATTGATGATATTATATTGTTTTGGCCACATGGACATGACACACTCACTGACTTCCTTACAGATTTAAATAATTTCGGACCCATAGATTTTACATACACTATATCAGAAAATCAAATTACATTCTTAGACGTTGATCTAACTCTATCCGAAGGCACCATTAAAACTGCAATTCATATAAAACCTACAAACAAAGATCAATACCTACATTTCGATAGCTGTCATCCGTTTCATACCAAAAAGTCAATTCCATATTCAATGTCCATTCGCGGACACCGTTTAATTAATAATAAAGAAAATCTAGATAAGTACCTTTCTAATCTTAAAAAATCACTAATAGAAAGAAATTATCCTGCCTCTTTGTTAGATAAAAATATAATAAATTCCGAAACAAAATTTTCACCTAAACCTAAATTGGTGTCAAATTTAAATCAAAATAAAATCTTTCTAAGTACTACTTATTTTCCTGGCACTGAGAAACTGCGACCAATTTTAGCAGATTTATTCCCTATTATAGCTAACGACCCATCAACCAAAGGTTTATTAGATATACCACCAATTTTATCATTTCGAAAACCTCCTAATTTAAAATCAATACTTAATAAAAATAATCGAAATTATCTTAGTACTAACAAAAATTTGGGCCTACAGCCTTGCGGTCGATCAAGTTGTAAAACATGTCCTTTATTAGATCGAAGCATTTATTTTACTAGTCCTAACACTCCCAACAGTTACAGAGTTCCTTTTAATAGTAGTTGCATTTCAAAAAATATTGTATATCAATTACTTTGCCAGACCTGCAATGCATTTTATATTGGGGAAACAACTACACCTCTTAGCATTAGGTTAAATAATCACAGGGCCAGCGTAGGCAATGAAAGTCAACTTCCAATAGCATTGCATGCTAAGGCACACAATTTAACTTTTGATAATTGTTTCAAAGTAAAAATTATTAAGTGCCTTGGCGATAACGCTAAAGAAAGAGACGTTAAATCTTGGGAGTTGGCTTTTATAAATATTTTAGGCGCTTGCAAGGGTCCCGGTCTGAATAGGCAAAATTAATACAGTAATTATATTTGTTCAGACATATTCATTAAAAGCTTATTAATATTTTTCATTTAAAAATCATTATTAATAATGTTTTTCAAGGTCGGTTATAGTGCATTTATAACGATATTGCAAAATATTATTAACCCATTTCTCTATGTTCAGTTTTTTTTAAATTTAAATTTTGAAAAAATTGTTCTATCAGAAATGTCATAGAGATGAATACGACTAGTGTCGAAATATTCTCAATCATATAATTTCTTCTAAAATAAGTTACTAACATCCATTTCTGTTACAGAAACCATCCTCCTATACGTATTACATCCAAGGGCATACAGTAATTCGGCTGCAATAACTAAGAACATCATAGGTTATCAATTGCGGAAACAGGTGCCGCTGCCCTAAGTATTTAAAGAGGACATTAACTATCGGTAAAATGTTTCTGGTCCACCAGGACCCCAGATAAGTAACTTTTCATGAATCTAATTTTATATATTATTGAAAATATATATATATATATATATATATATATATATATATATATATATATATATATATATATATATATATATATATATATATATATATATATATATATATATATATATATATATATATATATATATATATATATATATATATATATATATATATATATATATATATATATATATATATATATATATATATATATATATATATATATATATATATATATATATATATATATATATATATATATATATATATATATATATATATATATATATGTATATATATATATATATATATGTATATATATATATATATATATATATATATATATATATATATATATATATATATATATATATATATATATATATATATATATATCATATAGCATTAAGTATACACTTCTCGACCAGAAATTACGATTTATATCTTATTTCATGGGAACGAGCAAATGAAGTATTTTATTTTTATTTTCATTTAATGGCTGGCTGATAGCGAGCACTGCAATCGTATATCGTCCTTTTAAAGAGTGGATGTATTCGAATTTCAAATCCAATTTTCGGTATGTCATTCCGCATTTAAGAGACGATTGATTGTGATTTTTTTCATTGTTTTTGCTTTAATTTGTCTTTAATAAAGACATTTTATTTTGGTTTGCATAAGGATACGCTTTGTTTTTGAGATGTGGATGAACGGCGATCGTTCGCTAGCGATAAAGGGATCCCATTAAACCTACATTGCACTGTCGAAAGTAGTGCTCATCCAGACATACATCTCATTTAAAATAAGCATTTCCCAATCCAGTCCGGGAAAAACCTTCCAGCTATGTAAGTGGCTTTTATTATTTTTATTTTTTCATCAAAGTGTCATCCTTTAAACGAATTCTTTAAAAAAAGATTATATATATATATATATATATATATATATATATATATATATATATATATATATATATATATATATATATATATATATATATATATATATATATATATATATATATATATATATATATATATATATATATATATATATATATATATATATATATATATATATATATATATATATATATATATATATATATATATATATATATATATATTGAAACATTCTATAAAAAACTATCCAGGGATCCAAACAAAAATTTTGCAGTAAAAATAAAAAAAATATATTGAACAAAATAAATCAAATGAAAAATTATCAGAAGAAGATGTCAAAACTTTAATTCCAGATCCTATTCGAACTCCAAATTTTTACTTATTACCAAAAATTCACAAGCCCAATAATCCTGGACGACCTATAGTCGCAAGCTTTAACTCTCCGACAGAAAGAATTTCGGCTTTTGTAGATTATTTTTTACAACCATTTGTTAAAAATCTAAGTTCTCATATTAAAGAAAGCTATCATTTTATTGATACTGTAATTCCAAAGTCAGATGACCTATTGTTTGTTATTATTGACGCCACATCTCTGTATAATAATATTCCACATAATTTAGGATTGGAAGCATTTCTCATTTTCTCGATGATAGACCTCATCCTCAAATACCGTCTACAGATTTTCTTTGCAAATTAGCCGAATTTGTCTTGACGTGTAATGCTTTTACTTTTGAAGATGAATTTTATCTTCAAATTAAAGGAACTGCTATGGGCACTCGAATGGCACCTTCGTATGCTAACCTTTTTATGGGTTTATTAGAGCAAAATTTTCTTAAACCACAAAATTTAAAACCCATTTTATGGTATAGGTTTATTGACGACATAATAATGATTTGGCCACACGGACAAGTTACGTTAACAACCTTTCTTGATGACCTAAATAATTTTGGACCTTTAAATTTCACTCATACAGTTTCTAAATCACAAATTACTTTCTTAGGATGTTGATTTGATCATTTCCGATGGTACAATTAAAACGGCAGTCCATATTAAACCTACAAATCAGGAACAGTATCTACACTTTGATAGCTGTCATCCATTTCATACTAAAAGATCCATTCCCTATTCAATGTCCATTCGCGGACACCGTTTGGTTAACAACAAGGAAAATTTAGATAAATATCTCATTAACCTGAAAAAATCTCTTCTGGAAAGAAATTATCCTGCTCCTCTATTAGAAAAACATATTCTAAATTCTTAAGTAAAATATACACCAAGCCCCAAAATATCTTCAAATTTAAATAGAATGTTTCTCAGCACCACTTATTTTCCCGGAGCCGAGAAACTGCGAGATATATTAGCTGATTTATTTCCTATTATTTCTAATGGTGCGTCCACCAAAGATCTCTTAGATTTACCACCAATTTTATCTTTCCGCAGACCACCTAATATTAGATCAATATTAAACAAAACAAAAAATAAACAAAATTTCTCTGTTGGTAATAATAACTTGGGTCTTCAACCTTATGGTCGTCCACGTTGTAAAACTTTTCCTCTGTTAGATCAAAGTCCTTTTTTTTCCAGTCCAAATACTACTAATAAATACAGGGTTCCCTTTCATTGCAGTTGTTATTCAAAAAATATAGTGTATCAGCTTCTGTGTAAGACTTGCAGTGCTCTTTATATCGGCGAAACAACCACACCACTTAATATTAGACTAAATAATCCTAGGGCCAGTGTAGGAAATGAAAGCCAGCTTCCAATATCTTTGCATGCCAGGGCACATAATTTAACTTTTGATCAATGTTTTAAAGTTAAAATAATAAAGTGCCTTGGTGATAATGCAAAAGAAAGGGATGTCAAATCTTGGGAAATGGCTTTTATTTATATTTTATGCGCTTGCAAAGGTTCGGGTCTCAATAGACAAAATTAATGTGGTTTATTCAATCAGGTTTAATACTCATCAACTGCTTTTTATTTTTTATTTATAATCATTCATTAAAAATAATATTTTTCACGGTCGGTTATGATATACTTTAGCTGGATCGTGTAAAATATTATTAATCATTTCTATTGGTTCGATTTCTTGAATTTAAATTTTCAAGGAATTGTTCGATTTCAGAAATGTCATTTATCTTGACAACGGTTTACACCGAAATATAGAACCAACAATTTTCATTAATCATTAGTTTTTAGATATACTAATCGCCTATTCCTTTCCAGCATAGATTTTCGACTTTCACTTGCTTATATTGCGAGGTTCGAAAATATTAAGGCGTAGTACAAATTATTATTTTTAATTGTATTTTTTATATCAGTATGCTTCGTTTTTATTTGATTATTATGTGACCAACTAGTAATGACTTGTTTAACCTTTTCTATTAGAAATCAAACATTTTATTTTATTTTATTTTTATTCCAACAAAAGAGAAAAACAGCGCTCGGGTCTTAAGTTAATAAATAATAATAACAATATTACGGCCAAAATAGTCTCCTGGTAATATACAGTTAATGTGCATGATGTTGTGTAATAATATTTATATATTATGTTATATTATCATGTTCTCTCGATTTCTGAGTGTGTACGATAGAGTAGGATGAGTGTGTTTATATGTGTGATTGTGATGTGTGTTTAATGGGTGTGTGTAAGTACATCTACGTGTATGTGTCATAGTTGTGTATATATGAGAGTATGTGATTCTGCACAGGTATGTATCTGCTTGCTAACATTGCTTATTGATGGGAGATGCTTAGGAGATGGGTGACGGGGATCAAATTTTCTCTTCGCACCAAGGCGTTTGACCACCTAGCTACGTCAATCATCAGTAGGTACTTTCCTACGCGTCTTTTTCGGCATTTTTTTTTAAATACAAAAGGTAAAAAATTAGTCTACCCCGATTTAGAGTCCACATTAACAAAAACCATATTTAAATATCGTAAAATGTGATTGAAAATGTACTAAAAAAAATGTGAATGCAATATCGCCTGAATCCTACTACTTAAATATAATGTTTAACAACAGAAACATCATATCAGAAATAAAAAAAATACTGAAATTATGTATACACACAATGACGCATAATTTCAGAATTACTGTAGGTATGTGAATTTATAGCAATGCTTTGTCCGAAATACGGTTGCATCCCATTTAACCTACATAGTTATGCCGAAACCCCGTCCCTGCTTCCCTGATGGACTCTGTGGCATGGAATATTAACGCGAGAGCAAGCTCAGCAGATTATGTCCCGTTAGTTGGATGCTAGGGAGGGATGAAAGGAGGGGGCGAGGAATTTCACGGCAGCCATCCAACACGACGGATGGATTGAACGAGTACACGTGCCAGTGTTACAAAGCCTATATTGGAAACGCAGCGCTCACGAAAGGCGATACTACGGAAAATGTTTGCACAAGTTACAGGGCAACATTGACAAATACTCATTTGTCATTGCTTGCATACACGATAGTGACATCTGGTGTCAACTTTGAGGATAGAGTATGTGCCCTCTTAAAGTTTGATTGGAACTGATGTCGAAGGTATCCTATAGGGATTAAAGTTATTACTATATAATAATGGATTTAATTTTTTTATAACTAATAATTTGATTATGATTAGGACTATCTGATGACTATGACTAACGTGACTATTTAACATGATTGATTAATGTTAGTCTTGGTAATCAAAATGGCTTTCAAAACTGCGACACTTAGCTGTGTTTTCTCGCTTGTCCATATTTTATTCATTAGAGAAAAAACTCTTTCGACAGGTGCGTTACTTCCAGACAGACATAAAACGTACTCAATAATTATACGAAAGTTAGTACAGTTGAGATTGTTATCACGGAAGTGTTTCAACAACTCCACCCAACGGTCTTCAGCAGCAACATTGTCAGAATTCCAGCATTTCATCATCATTTGGTCATCTTTTGTGCTTAAATTATCTTTTGGCGTGTTTGCGAAAGCGGGACATTTTTGCTCTCGCTGGGGACAGCGGAACAGACAGCCTGAAAGCGGGACTGTCCCGCCCAAAGCGGGACGTATGGTCACATTAACTATGACTATTATGATTATTTTAACTGATTAATTTTTGATAACTGATTAAATTTATGTATTTTATATTAATATTATTTGATGTTGATTATGATTATTTAATAACTGTCATGTTTTTGATTATTTTTCCTATACCTATTTTTTATAATTTAACTTTTTTGTTGGATAAATATAATATCAGTCAAAGGGATAAATTAGTATTAAGAGTAATTATGCAGATGGAAGTAGGTACATTATTGTAATTATTGTTAATCAAGCCTATTAAATAATATAGGTTAGATATTTACAAAATATTGTTAGTTACCAAACCACGGCATTGCACCCCTTCGGCGCAAGACAATCTGGAGAAAAAATAACGGAAATGAAGCAGATTTATAAACATTCCTTGTATAAATTTATTAATTTATTAATTAATGCAAATAAAATATGCAAGTAAACAATTTAGCTTAGGAAATAGACACAAAAATATATTAAAAAATTAATGAATGACAGGAAATGAATTCACCGCATAGTCCAGTCTCAACGCCACCTAACTAGGCCAGGACCTGTTCTAAGGTAAACATTTATTTTTTATGTGCTTATTTAATATACTGTGTTTAAAAAAATGGTATATATCTTTTTATCAATGAATTATTCATAGTATGTTGAAAACATAAAAATATAATTTCATTATATATGCACAAAAGAATTAAAATGCTACTTTGGTGTGTGTCGATCCTGGGTGGATCCATCAATTAATACTTTATTACAAGCTTTTATTTACCTTGCAATGTTTGTCAGTATGTTTGTTTAGGTCAAATCTTGTAAGCAGATTTAGAACCACTTCCTCTTATCTTATTAAGTTGAAGTTTTACATGTTGGTGCAGTTCTGATGAAAATGAATGTTTATGGTAAGCATGACCAGATTCTGTAACTAGGATTAGCTCCCGACGAGGGGACTCTTCAACAGCACCGTTACAAAATTATGTATACGCATTCAATTATGATAGCCCGTTTCAAGTTCCATTACGATCTGGCTGCTGCACCCAGGGTTTGCTCGGGATAGAGCATTTTAATAAAAACTTGTTTTTAAAAACGTGTGGTTACTATTAACTTATTGAATTTAAGATAGACAACTGTTCCACTCGCGATGATACATGCGGTGGTCTCTCGACCGAACGGCACGCGGTGCGAACGGTGTTAGTAAAACACGATGTGTTAGCTGATTGACGATTTATTCAAGACTGGTCGGCGAGCGCTTTGCTCACCTCACTTACATGTTATTGACAATGGCAATGATTTCTTTTGACTCCGAATGAATTCTCTCGCGTGTGTCAACATTGACTGGCGCGAATATTTGAATCGAGTACCTGGCGGTTGGTTCAAATATTTTAATGTGACGTAGGCGATACATTACTATAATAAAAAATACTAAATACTTTAAACTAGAAGCGAAAAATTAAAATGTTAGCAAATAAATTAAAAGCTTAACCTTTAGTTTGCATGAGGCATACCCCGAAGACCAAATAGTATATCATGGCATCTTGTAAAACATTCAAAAATGAAGTGTTGGCGAAAATCATTTGTAGCGTAATATCAAACGGAAATTATAATAAATACACCGTAGTATTATAGCTGTAATGTTATATACATACGTCTGGCACAGTTGACCATATGTAGCATAAGTAATTACACTCGGAGGGTAAAGTGTTTCTTAAGACGCGGTGCGTGAGGTTTCACCTGGATGAAATAACAGGCTGCATGCGATATTTATCACATCGTCCTAGGATTTATAGCGTGTCCGTTTGTAAGTCCTCGCCTTACACGTGTTTACCTTTATCGCACTCGGTTTTTATGGTGCAATTAAACATCACTAGGAGGATATTATTATCATCATAAAAATATCACAATATCATCGTAAAAGCGTTGTGTGTATTTTGTCACCAGTCTCCTATTTGTATTAGTAATTAGATAAAAGTAATTGTGAAACAAGTGTTCTACATTATTTGTATATGGATTTGTTTATACATATGACTCTATTTGAATAGTATTAGCATTAAGGGGGAGGGGGCTGGTTTAGAAGGCCAAAAAAAAAGAATTTTTGGCCTATAAAAATGTCTTTCATGATTTTTTTAACAATTTGATGATGCATATTTTATATCAGTTTGACTAACATTTGAAAATTTTGTAATATTTTTTGCAATAGTAAATACATCTATTTTGAAGTATTGAATTGCAAATGTTTCAAACGCTGCAGAAATTACGTTGTCTGTTTGCGCCGGTAATCGCGAGCGTAATTTTTCCTGAGTCAAAAAAGTTAACTAGGATATTTATTTTACATGTGTATTTTCTAGATGAACTAAAGAATATAATAAAAACCTAATATTGTTATAATTTTTCAGGGATTATAAAAAATAGAATCGATTTTTGCTCCATAATGTTATGTTTAAATAGTAAAAAAAAGTTTTTTTTTTTTTTTTTGCATAGATAATAGGGGTCGATATGTCTAATCATTAAATATATTTTTTTCAAACAAAGTTTTTTGGCCTTAAATTTCCATTATAGAACAGCAACTTCATATATTATCAGATTGTGTGTGGTAGGTACTTCCACTTGCCTATTTCTAAGTTGAATTTTAGTGTTTTCGCCTCTGTGCGCAACCCAAAAACCCCGGGACTTCAAAATAAACAACAGTTATTCGGCGTCAACTGACTGTCGGCGAAGTGACGGGGACAAAAAACTACTTTCGCGGCGAGCGCAGTTAACTCATGCGAGTAATGAATCCGTCAACTTGGCCGATGCAAACGGCTTTTCGACAAATTTGGGGCCGCTTTCCATAACTAGCGGTTAGGTTGTCGCTTGTCTCTTTACAATAAGTAAATACAAGATGTAAGCGTCGCGTAGATTTAAGCGCATAAAAGCAATACAAACTGGATGCCCTTTTATAAATGTTCCTTCATAGTAGAACACTATTTATTGAAACATTTGTTCTGATTTTTTTGTTCATATAAAAGAAAATTAAATTATCATTCAATTTTCAATTTTGTAGAACAACTCGATCCATCGAGTAGTTTTTTCATCATCACCGGCGCAGAACAGAAAAATATGGTTTTGAGAAAACCGCGTTTAAAGTATTATTAAATAACAGTAGTAAGTGTTTTTACATTTTCAGCAATATGCAACTATCAGCGATTATAGAGGAAAAAGAATTATGAATAGAATTCAACTTTAAGTGAATATATAAAACTTAAACCCTTAACACCCTGTGGTAACCCTTTTGTTAAACATTTAACCCATTTAGACCTACCGTATCATATGTGATACAGCAAAAGCAATAAATTATTCTGAAGTACCCGCAACCGTTTTTTTGTTTATGTTTATTCTGGGTGTCAAGTGCAAGGTAGGAGTGATCCAAATAAATATCTTTCATTCCTATTTCTATTTTTGTACAGTACATACGTCCATAGTTTTGTCCATGATTTTATAATCCTTGTTCGAAAATGTCTTCAAACATGTAAAATTCATAATTATCTATAAAATAACTTAGTGTTGTTCTTTTTATAAGCAGTGTATGTATCATAGAATAAAATATAAAGATAATTTTTTTATTATTTTTTATATTTATGTGTATTTTTTTACTTGAAATCTGATGTATCATATTCGATACAGTAGGCCTATGCACATCTAATTATTCCCTTTTTTTGTATTAGGGCTTTGTCTTTGAATTAAATTGTCATGCTGTTAGAGGAGGAAGAAAGGCTATATCACACTGCGAGTGTGATATATTTATTCTTCCACCATCAGATGCTCATGCAGATTTGACTGACGAGGACTCGGGAGATGAGGATAATGTTGAAATCAATAACCTACCTCCAACTTTACTCAGAGCAGATGCAGAACTCCAGCAAGCAATTGATGTTAACGAATGTTTCGATGAGGGGGCAGAGACAAGCGAGCCACTTCATAAAATAGTAAAAAAATATAATTGCCAAAAGAAGGACTATATTGAAATAAGTTCCACCTGGAAAACAATGTCCCATATAACTCAAGAAAATCACAGTGTTGATGAGGCGATGGTGCCATATTTTGGACAACACGGTTGTACTAAGTATGAAATCGGAGACTATCGCGGTTATTTGACATTATAAATTCAGCTAAAAACGAATTTACCGCGTGAATTTTGTAGCACCCGACGTTTCGGCGACGTTGCAGCCGCCGTTGTCCCTGGGATAACGGCGGCTCTTATTTATAACGGTTGTAAGCAATTTATACGCGGCAAACCGATAAGACATGGATTCAAGCTTTGGGTGGGTGCAACCTCAAGTGATTAAATCGCAGTGTTCGAACCTTATCAAGGAGCTACTACAATTTTGAGCTCAAAGTATTCGGAATTAGGACTCGGCGCCAGCGTCGTTTTGACTTATGCCGATATTCGAACGTCATCTTGGTCAAATTTATCATTTGTTTATAGATAATTTCTTTACTGGGTTGCCTTCAGCTGCTGAGCTAACAAAAAGAAAGTATCGTATGACAGGGACCATTCGATAAAAGAGTTGGTAAGTGGCCATTGCCAGATGCCAAGGAAATAAAAAAGAAAACAGAGGCTGTTATGATTATCGTGTTGTGATGGCATTTGTAAATGGCATGACAATAGCATAGTCTCAGTTTGCTCCAATGCAATCGGTGTAAACCCACGTACTAACCCTGGTCCAAGTCGACCATCTTCTATTACGATGGATTCAAGATTTGATGACAAAGGCCACTTTGTGCCAAGCAGCCAACCGGCAAACGCACTCGATGTGGAGTATGCCATAAAGTTAACCCTGCGAGGTGCATCAAGTGTAATCGGATTAGATGTGGAATGTTTTGTTGGATATCATACAAAAAAATAGTGTATAAGATTATGTATTAACATTTATTGTACAATTTTCCTTTAGATTTATATACGTATATCCAGTCAAATAATTTTAATAGCAAATAAAATATTTTTCACATAATATTTTTCGTTTATATAAATATAAATCATATAAAAATATGATTCGTTTTTGTTCCCATATAAGCCTACTGTATCACATATGATACGGCTTATTCCTGCCCCCCCAATATACGAATATTTAAATAATATTTTTTTCATACTTGGAGATGTTCTTTTTATCTAATTAAATTATTATTTTTATTATTTTTAGAAAAAAATAGTTTCAGGTCTAAATGGGTTAATTAATATTTTAATTTTATATAACAGGGTTTTAGGTAACGGTTAGTTCAAATCTTCAACACTAATACCAAAAACCTATCTCAGTGTATTGGTATTAGGTGATACCTTCTGCATAGTACCAATCAGAATAAGATCAATGGCAAAGAGCTTATTGAGGACACCTTCGCGATTATTCGCGACCGGCCGTCGATGGCAGTCTATTATTTTCACTACAGAGGGAAAGTATTGTGAACGCACTTCTGTGTATCTGTGTGTCTGAGTGGGTGTTGGTGTGTATTCCTCCACGATAGCGCCCCAACGCAAAACTGAAATTTGGCTAGCAGTCATCATTTGGTCATGGCATGGGTTGAAAAGAGTGTTTGATATCAGTCCACCACCCCTGGTGGACTGATATCAACTACTCTTCTCAACCCTTGGCATGAACAAATGATGACTGCTTGTCAAATTTCAGTTCAATTGGATGAAGCGTTTGGGCGCTATCGTGGAGGAATATACCATACACGCGCCTCCGCGCGCTAGTCATACTTCAATTTCGAAATATCGGATTTGGAGACTTGAAATTCGGTACAGAAATGCGTCCTTGGTGCGAAACAACATTGTGAAATATTTTTGGTTGGAATATCTCTCAATCAAGGGTCAAAAATAATTTTTAAATTCCGCCGTATTTAAGAAAATATTACATCATATTGGACAATAGTCATTTTAATACCACATAATTACTACAAAAATACAGCAAGTATACTACATTTGCGACCATACTACATATCAGGGGCGGTTGGCGATGAGGGTAGAGGGGGGAGTTGTGAGCTGGGGTTTGGCACAGTGGGGGGGGGGGGGGGGGGAGGAGGGAGAGGGGTTGGTCTTGTCTGCTTTCCGGGGAAGTCTTGGGGTGACCATTTTTTTCTATAATTAGTGCTTACGCCTTTTACATCAATATGGCGTTATAGCTGGAATCGCAGTGTCACAACGCGTAATAATTTCTTTTTAACGTATATATTGGGCTGGATTGCATTTTTCGTGAGCTAAAATCGGACGTTAGTTCATGGGAACGAGACAGAGCAGTACGTCAGAGCAGAATGTGAAATGAACGGTTGCAACTTTTCCGCATTAAAACTACCCTTCGCAGATAAAGTAGCTAAATTTAACACCGCACGAAATGTGTTCAAACTTATTAGGGCGTCTATAAGTTCGACAGGCAGTTTTGGTGCGGGAAAATCGACGACAGTCTTTTTTATTTTCCGTTCTAACGTATTGCTCTGTCTCGTTCGGTTGAACTAAGTTCCTATTTTAGTTCACAAAGAAACGCAATCGGGCCCATTATTTCTTCTTAATGTTTAAATCTCATTTTTATCGATATACAATAAATCGTTAGTGTCGCTGATGAAGAAAACGGATACCTAATCTATACGATCAAGCATGCTTGTCAAGCATCGCGTCGCGGGCTGGGAAGGGATCGTAAACCGCAGGAAATATGCAAATATTTTTTAAAAATATTTACCAAAAATACCTTATTTTGTAGTTTATATCACTGAGTCACGTTAATTAGACGTCATTGATTGATGAATGACGTGACTTTCAGTTATAAAACTTCAAAATTAGGCATTTTTGGTTAATATAAAAAAAATATTTGCATATTTCCTGTATTTTACGATCCCCTCCCAGCCCGCGACGCGATGCTTGACAAAGACGCTTGATCGTCTAGAGAGCCCATAACTTACATTATGAACTGAAAATAAAATAAAATATTACCCTTTACGACCAAATAAAATTCCCTTGCATTTATTTGGCGTTGTCATCGCCCTCACCTAAACGGATTAGTGCGACCGATTGATCGGCAGTAATGACAGCGCAGCCAGCGATATTTACGCGTATTATTCGAGGGGACGAAATAAGGGGATGCATTCTGGGAACATTTGCAACCATGTCATTTATGAATCATGCCGGCTTATGCCGATGATTGCCACATCCATCACAGAATCTCCTGCGTGGAACAATGATAATGGGAATTTAGTGTACCTATAACTATGATAGAGGGAGGGCGATAAATCCTTATTTCCTTTCTTGTATT
Source organism: Micropterix aruncella (assembly GCA_944548615.1). Taxonomy (NCBI): domain Eukaryota; kingdom Metazoa; phylum Arthropoda; class Insecta; order Lepidoptera; family Micropterigidae; genus Micropterix; species Micropterix aruncella. The sequence continues at coordinate 20,548,818 of OX155965.1, forward strand.
CATGATAGCTGCTTGTTATGTAATTTTATTTTCTGTTTTTTTTATTTATTTATTTTTAACAATCGTATGATATAAAGTAATCGTTTAGTAGAAATACTACAAATAAAACGTAAAAGCAAGAAGTTCAGTATTGTATAAGTTTAAAATAATAATGAAAGACAAATATTACTATCCAACATTAAACAAAAGAGAAAAAATCGTTTGTGTCACCCCGACTTCCCCGGCAAACAGACACCCCCCCCCCCCCCCCTCCGCCACGCTAACAATCCCAACCCATCTTCCTTCATATCATACTCCCCTTGTCCGCGCCTTAGTGGTTGTGTCAATTAATTATTATAATGCAAATGTATTACATATATATATATGTAGTATATTTATAGTTTTGTAATAATCCGTGCTAATAAATGGGCTATTTTCCTATATGATGTACCTAGTATTTTCTTATATATGAAAGAATTAAAAATATATTTGTGTCGCTTGTGCAGAGATATTCTGTGTACCAAATTTCTGTTTATTTTATGTAATTACTAGCTGACCCGGCAAACTTCGTACCGCCTAACGGTCAATGAATGTCGTGTTACAGATTAGCTAAATTTAATTTATGATTTTATGGAAGTAATACAATGAATACAAAATAAATATTAAGTTCACTACTTTCTTAAGATAACTAGCTACGCCCCGCGGTTTCACCCGCGTGGTGATGGAAAATTGTAATAATGATGATAGAAAACTATATATCTTTATAAATTATAGCCTATGTATTATTCTGATGTGTAAGCTATAATATTGTAAAGTTTCATCAAAATCCATTCAGTAGTTTTTGAGTGAAAGAGTAAAAAATATCCATACATACATTCTTACAAACTTTCGCATTTATAATAGTAGTAGGATAACACAAAAAGATATATAAAAGTACAAAATTTAAGTAAGTATATCAATCGCGTGTCAGCATGACAAGATTGAATTAAACTATGTAATAATTGTGGTCCGAATATTGTGGATATATCTTGTCGATTCGAAATCTTTATTTAAATACTTTCTTTAATTTGAGGAGAGAGTTTACCTTATCGACGGGATGAACATTAAATGTTTGACAGTTACGAAACCCATGAACATTTTGTATGGGAAAATGAATTTTCTGTTATTTTATTGTTTCGTTAATTTTCCAATATTTTTAATAGTTATTCTGCTATTCGGGACGGAGACAAATACAACCAATCAAAAACCATGAAAATCGGTCCAGCCGTTCTCGAGTTATGAGTGTTCGTCCAAACCTGACTTTGTTTTATATATTTATATCTGTAATTATCAACGACGCATCTGTGTCCGAATTTCAAGCCTTTATGTCCAATATTTTGAGATAGAATTATGATTAGCGAGCCGAGTTGAACCACAATCTTTTCAACTCATGCCATGTAATATTTTCTTAAATATGGTGGACTTTAAATATTATTTGCGTCGCTTGTAAACGAGATATACCAACCAAATTTTACAACGTCGTTTCGGTCCAAAAAGGCACCCGTGTCCGAATTTCAAGAGTTTAAGTCCAATATTTCGAGATTGAATTATTTATGATTAGCGAGCCTAGTGGACCGTTTTAAACCGCAACTTTTCAACTCTTGTCATGTCGTATTTTCTTATATATGTTGGAATTTACATATTATTTGCGTTGCTTGTAGACGAGATATACCAACCAAATTTTACAAGGTGGTTTCGGTCCAACAAGGCATCTGTGTACCGAATTCTAAGTCTCTAACTGCATTATTTTGACATTAAAGCATGACTCATGACGAGATTGAAGTATGAAGCGTGCCCTCTGGCAGACCGATTTCAACCATGATCAAATGATCCATGCATGCCCAATTTCCAGCTCAATCAAATTCAAATTCAAATGTTTCAAATTCACATTCTTTATTTATTAAAAATCATGGATACAGATACATATTAAATAAACCTGACCTAACTGGATCGCACGAGACGTCCTCACTAAGGTAGATTCAGATACTTATGATTAAATACTGACTAATAATGATTAAATAATACATTGCAGAATGCCGTGAAATGATTTTAAAATATTCGCAAAATCTAGAATCACACAGATAGGTAAACTAATACTAGCATTTAAAACTATCAATTACAATAAAAATATTTATGGAAATAAAATAAAATAAAATAATACAAAACAAACAAGTACGGCACTGGCAGCCCAAGGTCCATTAAGATTAGGTGGTAGTGAAAGAGGTTGTAATATTTCTTTGCCTTCAAAAAACGTTTTTTTTTGTACATGAGTTTTTGGTTCAAAAAGGTCCCCAGGAAATACTGAAGCTGAGAGTTAAGGAAATGGAAGATATTCAGGAATGATATATTGTATAATATCATATCCGTACAGAAACCGCCTTTGATAAAAACACTGAATAATTTTATTTGGTATCGAATGGAGTTAAAATTATATTGGCTATTGCTTCAAGTAATTGAACATAGGTATGTAAGATTTGGGATATTCATAAATATTCTATTGATATCGATCTCAGCTCTATGACTAGGTCCAAATATAACTGTTTAAATTTCATCTTAAGTAAAACGTTGAATACGTACTCTACCTTTCTGTATCAAATATTTATCTGCAAATATCTGTAAATATCTGCAAATATCTGTCTGAAAATACCATGTAAATATCTATCCATTTTAATCAATCAATCAAAAGATTTTATTCGACGTATATATATTGTGTACATATTGTGATCATTAAAAAACAATAATAGTATATTGCATAACCATCCTGCCATAGTTCCCAAATACGCGAAAAAAGTTTCCGGAGGGGTTCCTATTTTTTTCGGCGATTGTACGAAATCAACTGAATTCGCTTTGCGGCATATTAATCGATGCCTGCATTCAAACTTCCTAATAAGAAGGCCCCCCTAAATGGAAACGGTTAAGAAAGGCATTTACCATTTCACTTTCCCGGCCGATTAACTGACAAAAAGGAAAGTATTGTGAACGCGCATTTTTTTTTCTAGACGAAGCCGGAAATATCGATTATGAGCCCCTCTGAGATGATTTAGTTTATTTCCAGATTGAAGTATGCCTGTGTAACTGTGTGTGTGTGTGGTACTCGTATTCGTCCTCGATAGCGCCCAAACGCTTTATCTGATTGAGCTGAAGTATGGCATGCAGGCATCATTATGTCATGGCAAGAGTTGAACAGTCCACCAGAGGACCAGCTAGTCATATTTCCATCTGGAAATGTTGCAGTTAGAGACTTGAAATTTGGTACCGAGATGCCTTGTTGGACCGAAATGACGTTGTGAAATTTCGGTTGGAATATCTCGTATTACACGCGATTCAAAAAAATGTAAATACCGCTTTATTTTTAAAAAAAACTACGTCATTTTGCAAAAATACCATAGAAATATTACCAAATAATAAAAAACACTACGTTTGCTATCATAGTCACTTGACACAATCACTATCGGGTAGAAAGGGGGAGTTGGCAGGGTCGGGTGGGATCAGGTAGGGGTATGGGGGGTGGAGGGGGAAGTGAGGGGTTTGTCGCGGGGGAGAAGGTCTGCTGCCGGGAAAGTCATTTTGTCGAACCTAATGTTGTCGAAAAATATCCTCAAGTCTAAATACTGTGCATGACGTTTTAAATTTTAAAATATAGCAATAACATGAAGTTGATCAAAAATAGGTGGCAGGAATATATATTATAGAAAAAAAATCGGATTCTTCAATAAGTTCTACCCATCGGCATGAAGAAAACAATGAAAACAGAAAGTTGGTTGTTAAGTCCCAAACCAAAATGACGAACCAGCCGGTAATCGAACCCGGTAGCATAAAATGTAAGATCAGGTGACCTAACCACTGTGGTACCGGGCCGTGTGCTAGAGTTCAGCACCTGATGTTAGAATAGTCTATATGGCAACGCTGTAAAAAGTCTAGAGGTGCCTATTTGGATCTCTCAGGGACAAATAGGAAAAATGACGAAAACATTTTACATCCGCAATCGTCGTGGTTTCATGACGCATGATTAGGTCGATTGCGGCGCTCGCGTATTAAGCGGGGGATGTGTCGTCGGCAGGATATTAAGCCCTACGTGGCAAAATATCAGGGCGATATTAAATCTCTATCGTTTTTCGTTTGGGATTTAAACGTGGAATGACAAAGTAATAAAGATATGACGTCATCTCGTAAAAGACATTTTCTCAACCGATTCAAAAATGGACCCCCAGATGAGCGAAGTACCCTTATGGGAAGTTTTAACGATTAGTCGTTCTGTCTCCCTGAGGTGAGTGCAAAAGACTTGGACAAAAAAACAGTCCACCATCAACCTCCGCCACATGCCCGAAAGAGGCCAACGCCTTAACCGCGAGATAGCCAGGAGTGTTACCTAGCGGGCTTACACTCACGCCCTTACTCAAATTACGACCAGATTACTCCAGTCTCTCGATTGGTTCCGAGTTCGAGGTCGCTTGCGCGGTCCTCTCGCTTACGAAGCGGTGAAACGGTGTGTACCGAATCTATCGCGGATCACGGCATCCTTTACCCGACTGTTCACCCACGATCGGGTAGCCGATGGTCGTTTCAAGAGCAGTCGCCGTAAGGTCCGCGACCACCCCCGCTCTATAGGAAACAGTACCTACTGCTTCCAGACTCCCCCGACTGTTAGTCAGAGTGCGCAATCGCTTGGCTTATGCTCCACGGTGCGCAGACCGTCTAGGAGCGCCAGAAGGTTGATTCCCAGGGGAAACTAACCATAAGGCCAGAGACCTACCCAGGCTCGCACATCATGCGTGGAGGCCGTCGGATAGGTGTTGACCTTTGAGTGTGACCAACCCTGAACAGAATGGGTCGTCGTGGCCAACTCAGCAAGGGACCATTAGCTCCCGAACTATTTATAACCCTTATAGCCAGTGTTATAAATAGTTATCGCCTAGATGTATGTATGTATATCTTGCTATGCTGTAAAAAGTTTAGAGCTGCTAGGAATTCGATCCCCCAGATGCAAATAGGAAAAATGAAGGAAACATTTTACATCCGAAATCGTCGTCGCTTTATGACGCATGATTAGGTCGATCGCGGCGTTAGCGTATTGAGCGGGAGAGATGTGTCGTCGGCAGGATAACAAGCTCCACGTGGCGAAATATCAGGGCGATATTAAATCCGCGCGCGAAGTTGCACTCTGCAGATCGTCGCGCGAGATGCAGCACAGCCTTCCGCCGCCCGACCGATACCATTCTCGCCGGGAATAACTCAATCCGCGCGCGCGAGCACTCGGAAACTTATTCAATTTTCCGCTCGGAGGGATCCGCTTCTTTGGTTCGGTTGCCACCTCAACGCCGCCCGCTGCGACGGCTACCGACGCTGGCGACTCAGGCTCGGGTGACGTTTCCTCACTCACTCTCGCCTGCAACGAGGAAACTTTGCCTTCAACTATGCCGGCGATGCCTCGTTGCAGCTACGCAGGGAATCGAGGTTCTGCAATTATGATATAAACCGCGACAATAAATACTTTGCGACAGGTAAAAACCTTTGACATTATATTTTATTTATTTTAGTACTTTTCTGACAAGGACGCACTTCTATGGGTGTGTCTGTGTGGATTCCTTCACGATAACGCCCAAACGCGTCATTATATTCAGCTAAAATTTGGCATACAGTCGTCATTCGGTAATGGCAAGAGTTGAAAAGATTTTACTTGAAATTTTCATTTGCTTTTTTTTTAAAATATTATTTAATGACAATGTATTACTAATTCTCTCTTCTATTGACTATTACCTAATTAACTTACTCTGATTTTGTGCTATTGTTATAATATAATTTTAATTCTTTTAACAAATTATTTGCTATTTATTGCCTATTCATATATTGCATATTATGTAAGCTACCTTGTTTTAAAAAATATATTTTAAAAATATATATTTTAAGCCTAAAAGGCCGGTGGTATCATACTGAAAAACGTTACTAAATCACAATCGCAACTAGGGTTATCGACTACAGCGGGCGAGCCCGTCACCTCAGGAAGTTTTAACGATTATTCGTCTATCTCCCTGGAGTGAGCGCAGAAGACTTGGACAAAAAAGTCCACCGTCTAGCTCCGCCACCACAAATCCGTAAGAGGCCAACGCCTTAACCGCGAGATAGCCAGGGGTGTTACCCAGCGGGCTTACACTAACGCCCTTACTTCCAATTGCGACCAGATTACTCCAGTCTCTCGATTGGTTACGAGTTCGAGGTCGCTTGCGCGGTCCTCTCCCTTACGAAGCGGTGAAACGGTGTATACCGAATCTATCGCGGACCACGGCATCCTTTGCCCGGCTGTTCACCCAGGATCGGGTAGCCGATGGTCGTTTCAAGAGCAGTCGCCGTAAGGTCCGCAACCACCCCCGCTCTATAGGAAACAGTACTGCTTCCAGACTCCCCCGACTGTTAGTCAGAGTGCGCAATCGATTGGCTTATACTCCACGGTGCGCAGACCGTCTAGGAGCGCCAGAAGGTTGATTCCCAGGGGAAACTAACTATAAGGCCAGAGACCTACCCAGGCTCGCACTTGGAGGCCGTCGGATAGGTGTTGACCCATGAGTGTGACCAGCCCTGAACAGAATGGGTCTTCGTGGCCAACTCAGCAAGGGCCCATTAATCCCCAAATCACAATCGCAATAATATAAAATTCTGTTAACCCTTCGAGTAGCGGCATAATTTCATGGTAGTCCGCCGCAATTTATTGGAATTTCTTGCAATATCGCCGCGATCGACAAAACGTACTATAACTATGGAACTACTATAGCAATCTTAAAAAGAATAACTGTGGAATTATCGCATTAAAATTTCGTATGTAGTATATTGAAATTAGATAATTATGAATAAATATGAGAAAGTGGAAAAAGTGAAATAAACTCGGCATTTCTAATTTGTACTTGTCTTACGGAAAAGTACGGAACCCTATTTAGAAATTGTAAATACTGTCGTGATCTTTATTAGATTTTCTATCAAAAATAACATTTGGTTTTGCTTATTTACGTACAAAAATATTGAGATATTAACTCATAAAAACCAAAAAAAAAATTGTGGTCTCGAAAAAAAAACATTTTTTTTTTAACATTACGCCAAAATTAATTTACAAATACGCCGAAAACTTCATATATTTTAGCAAAAAACAAAATAATATGTTTTTGTCAACGAATTAGGCAGACATTTTGCATTTTTAGGGTTATTTATCGCAAAAAAACTCAAATGGCGCCATAGCGATAAACAGCACTAAGTTTTTCAACTCAAAAAGAACAGGTAAAATTGGAATAAAATCTACATAAAATCACTGAATTCGGTTGATAAAGTGTTTTAGAATCAAATTTACTTACATTTCTATTCATATTCCAACTGAAAACACTAAAAAACCCCACAACAAAACTGTTCACGACCCGATGTTTAACAATGACGACCGAACAGCGATTTTTGACAATGGAATTTTACCAGAAATATCGTTCAATGACGCGCGAAATTATTTTAGCGGCCGTCTATGTATCTATGGTAATAATGAGATATTTGGTATGGATTTTAGGATGCGTTCGAATTAGAAAATTATATTACTGTGCGCTCCGGGAGTAATCAGCCAATATTGGTCGTTACGTAGTCAACGGTGTTCTGATGTGCAACTAAATTTGGTCGTTACGTAGGAAAATAAACAATGTTTTATTTATAAGAACTAACAAAAGTTTATTTAAAAAGTATGTTAAGAAAAATGAGATTGGGAGAGATACGTGACTGGTCTCACTTTTGGGGGTGCGTGTAACGCCGAGTTAATCCGTTAACTACGATTATTGTCATATGTAACATTATTGTTTTTTGCCCTAAAACAATGGGGACAATATTCGATAAAGCATCGTTAAATTTAATAGAGTACCACTAACTTGTTTAGGCGAAAGAGAAAAATGGCGCTTGGTCCGTACGGCGAAATCTCAGTTTAATTCGAGACTTTTCCATCTAATCTGAGGAAACGGTTTAGTGTGTAAGGCTTCACGGGGCAGTTAAAAAGACATTAGTCACCCTTATCTATCGAGTCCTCGTCTCCGGAGCGGGGTGAAGTATTTCCTTCAGATATACCTTTTGTTCCAGAGGAGAAAAAGTTGAAATCACTGTAGTTAGGTCGTTTTACCCAACCGGCCGTTTCCTCCTGTAGCTATATGCGAGAGAAGAAAATGAACTTTCTATTCGTGGCTGCGACTTACCAAGCATAACATGTGCTAGTGAAATTGATGATATTTAGAAAAACAAAATAAATAGTGGACTGTACTGATATACATACTTTGCGTTGCTATTTCATTCATAATTACAACGCATGTTTGGTTGTTTGTTTAAAAAATAATGCACACAGCTCTGCACTGACTGAAGCACTGACTGAACTGGCAATAATAATGCAAAGGCACCGATTCTAAACTTGGTAAGTAGCTAACCGACTAGCATGATTGATTATTGTAACTAACAGATCGATTTTAAAATGGCGTTAGGCGTTTAATGCTTTTGTTAATACCTCTATGTATTCTAATTAAATTCTCTGAAAAATGCATTTTACAATTATTCTTACATACTAAAATATGTATTAGTAGGAAGGATAGGTAGATACTGTAAACCCTCTCACCGTTGGTGGAATAAAGTTCAAGATCTCATGGCCGAACCCTGTGGAGCGGTCAGTTTGTGTCTATAAAGCGTTTGTCAAAGTGTTCCATGCAGCTAGAATTGTTTGTTTGTTTATTTGTTTTAAAAAACTTTATTGCACATACAATAGAATACAACATGTTAGGCCTATTGCCAAGTGGCAATATCCTACGGCCATACCGACAGGATTATTGTAGCTAAATGTATGTGTTTTTAAATTTATATTCGTATAAATCTTGGAAACCTGCAAATTTGTAAGAAACGACGAGCAGATTTCAAAATAAACAACCTAAACCAAGGCTATAATACGGGAAATAAACATGAGCTCCATGTACCCAAGCCAAATCTAAATTTATTTAAAAAAGGAATGTTATCTACTATACTGTGAGTTGTCAACTACACAGGCTAATCCGTCACGCTAGAAAGTGTTAACGATAGTGATCGTTCTATCTCCCGTTAGGTGAGTGTAGATGACTTAAAGACAATAAAAATCTACAGTCTGTCTAATTCAACATGCCCGATAGAAGCCAACGCCTTACTTCGAGGCACCGGGAAAGGTACCCAGCGGGCAGCCTAGCCCCGTCTACCAGTTTTAGAAGGATATCTTTATCCGGAATCAACTACCAGGATACGTCCAACCTCGCGACTGATCACGGGTCCGAAGTCGCTTGCGCGACCTATACCTGCCGTATATTCGGACTAAAGGCATCTTTTTCCCGGCTCAGAATTTAGGATCAAATAACCTAATGGTCATTTCAAGAGTGGATGACGACAGGTCATCATCCACCCCCGCTGGTTAGGAGACAGTATATTTCCATAGTCTCCCGACTCCTTCAGCAATTAGTCAGAGTACACAACCGATTGGCGTCGCTGAACGGTGCAATCCCCTAGGAGAAACAGATCCACTAGCCGTGAAGCCTGAAACGCGATAGTCTTACCCGGGTAGCGTTTCACACGAGGAGGCTTCTAAATAGAAGTTGAATCGTGAGTTAGACCGATCAAAAAACACAATGAATTTTATGGCCCAAGCTGCACGAAACCATTCGCTACCATGGATTTGTTACAACAGGATCCTAACCGTTTTCGGCTTTATTCTTAACTACAGACGATACATTGTTTCAGCATTACGATCCTGAAACAAAACCACAGTCCATGACCTTAACAGTCCATAACGGTCATCATCTCTAACTTCTAAGAAATTGAAGGCCGTTCCATCCGTGAGTAAGATCATTGGCTCTTTTTTCTGGAACAGTTAAGGGGGTTCGTGATGATTGAATAACTAGATCATAGAGGTCATAGATCACAGAGATCAACAGGGGCTATATATGCTAACCAAATAAAGAAAATCTAAACGAAATAAGAGTCATGGTCTCTCTTTTCTGGGACAGTCAAGAGATCGTGATGATGGAATACCTTGGTCATACAGCTATAGATTGAATACCTTGGTCATAGAGCTGAACAAATGAAGAAAAATCGAAACTAAGTAAGTATAATACGAAAAGGCAAAGACGCTAAAATTGTTTTGTTTCACAAAGGTAGTGGTTTTGTTTCACCCTAGTATACAAGTCCAGAGTTACGAGGGCTGCAATTGAAGAAGCTGACTGATTTCCTGGAACATTCTTCATACTCACCGGATCTTACCCCTAGTGATTTCTATTTTTTCCTGTTATCAAGGAACATGTGAGAGGTCGAAAATTTGAAGGTGATGGTGCGGTAGTAGCCTCAGTGCAGGAACTTATAGGATATCAGGATGAAGAGTTTCTTAAGAAGATTATTGTTTAGACAAAGACAAATCAAGCATATAAATCAAAAGGCTGACTACGTCGAAAAATATAAAAGCATTCAATAAAATTAAACCACAATATTAATTGCCACTTTTTCGTGGCAGTTCTCAATTAAACCATAATTATTATATATATCAAATTTGAGGCAGTTCTTATTTGGTAGTGGAGGCGCGCATTTTATATTGTCGCTTCCCCCTAGCGACAATGACGTACGTGCGCAATTTCGACGGAGGAGTGCTTTTAATGCTATGCAATAATTTAGCGCTCGCGCCGCGCTCAGCGGAGAGAGTGACTTTTTTCTTCGAAAAGCTACTTTCCCTATTATGTGAAATAAATGGAGCAATCCAACCACTTCATTGGAGGGGATGTGTAAGAATTACTCATTAATAATCTGCATTTTTGCTAATAAACTAAATTATTACACTGGCGAGTCCCCAGTATACCCTAAGTATATAGTTAGAGTTGTAATTTGCGCCCACGATACTTTTGGCTACGTCTCAGTGAATGTGCTGGAACTTGGCGACTGTCGTAAATGTCTACTTAGTGAAATAAAATCTTATGCGGACGCAAAATGCATGATTAATATTCAGTCATCTATCTCTAATCTTTAACTTGCCGAAATAGGCTACGTCTGTAATACAACAGGTAAAGGCCGCGCAAGCAACTTCGGTCCCGTAATCAGTCGGGAGGACGGAGGAATCCTGAAGGTTAATTCCAGACGAAGATATTCTGCCCAAAACTAGTAGCCAGGGTACGAGGTGGGCCACTGCGTTACTCTGGCGGGCTTCTGGCTTTGCTGGACGGTAGATTTGTATCGTCCCAAAGTCTTCTACGCTCACCCTGTGGGAGACAGAACGATCATTATCGTTTAAACTTCCTGACAGATGCCCGTTTTAGTCGACATCTCCAAATGGCCGAAAGAGGTGGGAGCTAATGTTTCTCGAGCAGTTGGGCCTTTAGGACCCGCTCGTTATCCTAGTCGGCTCAACTCACGGTTTAACCTATCTAGTAGCCTACTAGAAGAAGGTCGATCCCGGTAGATACTCTATTTTCTTTGCCTTTCAATACACGCATGGTCGATCAGTTTCCGCTAAGGAAGTCCCTTCGGACGATTCTGGGCGGTTTGTGCACCATGCGGCGTCAGCCTATCGGAAACGTCGGGAAACTTTATACTGTTTCCTAAGTGGCGGGGGTGGATGCTGACATGGTCAGTACCGAGCCGTATAAGCGTAAAGCACACCCTAGGTCCACGATAAATTGAAACTGAATTGCCGCTGAATTACGTCAGGTAGAGGCCACGCGAGCGATTTCGGACCTCGTAACTAGTCGGGAAGACGGAGAAATCCGGCCATACCTCATAGTCAGGGCACGAGACTGCCCGCTTGGTCAATTTTTCAGTGCCACGTGAGGCGTTAATCTCTTACGGGCTAGTTGGCCTAGCTATACAGTGGACTGTATTAAACTCTACGTCTCTACGTTCATCTTAAGTTGAACGAAAGATGAATATCTTTATACCTTCCTGGGGTGACGGGTTCGCCAGTTGTGGACGACATCACCCCACTGACAGAAACAGGTGGTTTAAATATTAATACATACATCGAACACATATATAACTACTATCAATCATAAAGGAATGAGGGCCGATTTGGTGTATAAATGCCTTAAATATTCTTATGTATGGCCGATTATTCTAAAATTGTCAGATTCAAAACATGCGAGTCTTTTTAGGTGACCATGAGGCCGATGACTTTGATAAAAACTTATAGATATTGGGGAGCATCGGATGGAAGAAGATCATTCGATGGTTGACGGGGAGGAAAATACGTATACACTTTCAGGATTTTAAACAGTCGATTCAGGTCTACCACTGCGCAGGATATTGCTGAAGCTACATGATGAAGCTACATACAACTTATTTATTGCAGCTATATTTACAGTACCGAGCGTATTTATTGAATCGAACTCACTTTTTTCCATTTTTATCGCAATGGGGCAATGTAAGCCAAAATCGTTAGTTTGCTTTCATTGAGGTAGTAATTCCATTGATTTAGGCATTGGTAATATGTTTTAGTACATTACTGTTTATAATATTTTGAAAGTTTCCGAACTGCTAACCGAATTTAAAAAAAATATCTGTCTGTTTTTACCAGGACATGAAACCTCTATAAGACGATGTTCTTCTTTGTGATTTCTCGTGAACTATAAGAGACTGGCATTAGACTGCGAGAAATAGCTCGGAAACAAACTTAAACTAGTTTTCTACATAGGTTATGATAAAGAAACAATATATAATAAATTAAAAAATATGAGAACTGAACCAAAGACGACTGGCGAAAAGTTATGTTTCAGTTGAAATCCATTTCTTCATCCGAAGAGAACGTGTTATTTTTGTTTGTCGAAGTGCTGAAGAACGCAATTGTCCAGTTCATATCCAAAACATAAAAAAAGATATATTTCGTTTTTCTTTTGTATTCGGACCCCTTATTCACGTAGAAAGAATGATGTATAGCCCTCAGTAAGAAAACATTTTGAGAAATATATAGTGACGTCATAGCTGGAAAAAATTGTTATCTGGTGAACAAGTCTTTCAACGAGATTTGGCTCCATGCCATATGTTAAAAAAATTAAACGGTATTTAATTAGGTTCAAAGTAGAGATGCTGGAACAGTCCAGGCACTCGCATATTCTCGCTTTTATGGGAAACTAATGGAATATCGAAAAAAAATATAAATGGATTGAAGGACAAAAAAGAGCCCGATTCGCTACAAAATTCAGATACGGTTCAGATAAAAAAACATCAAGCAAAATTGTAAAAGTCTGGTGAAATCGAAACATAAATGTGCTAAGTTACTAATAGAAGCAGGTGAACTATATAAAATATTTAAAAAACATGTACTGTTTAAAATTGTAAAATAATAACGTATACACCGATTTATGGTAACAAAATATTTTTGATTCAATTAATACGCTCGGTACTGTATCATTCATATTATTATTATTTTTTGTTTTTGTTTTTTGCTTTCATTCTACCTTGGTACGAGCTATGCTCTAGTAAAGCGGACTTAGGATATAAACTTTTCAAGCCCTTCATTTCGGAAATAAATTTATTCCTATTCTGATTTTTAAAGTTATGCTTCTATATAATCTGAACCCTAACAAATAACTTAAATGGCTCCAGAATACAATTCTTCATCGCAAACTCATCAGGCAACAATTTAAACGGGACACGCAGAACGGAAATTGGTGTTCATATCCCTCATTTTCCTAGCACCATCAGGCTACCCCTTTCAGTTTAAAAGACTCCAGTTTTCCTTAAAAGTCTGTTTCTACTATCAACGAGTCGTTAGTCGGCAGTAGTTAAAAAGAGGCCGGCATTGACCTGTGGAAAGTGTGATTTTCGCACGGTCTTTTTTGTTACCTCTTCCCGAGTAAGCCGGCTTACCGGTTTTTTCCATTTTGTCACCTGAGGGGAAGTCTAAGAACGTGGTCTACTAGGAAACCCTCTCCACAAGGTAAATTGTCCGCATATCCGTTTTTTTTACTTCGTTTTACTTTCGCTCTTTCTCCGGCTGCAAACTTCATAACGTGAAGCAAGCGATTATGTTTTTATTGGAACTATATAGACAATATTATTGGCAAGATAGATCATTATGGTTCCCGCGTGAATCAGGGGTACCATTCTACTACTATAATATAACAGATAGTAAATATATTAAAACGAATAAAAAAGACAATTGCCGTTACAGAGTAAACTATTGTAATTATAATGATTTTTATTACGGCTTGTTATTAAATATTTGTGGTTTATGTATTTATCCATACAAGTACATGTATATTTTGGATTGTACTTAATCAGACCTTTCATTTGACACTAAAGACTATATATTTCTGTTAATTTATTGACATTTAGACCACTATTTACTAAATATTTGGCCAGTTAAGGTACATTTTGTTTAATTTATTTTGCCAACTTAATATTCCAAAAACTTCTGTTCGTTACTACAGGCCCTACAGGTTTTATTCCTGGCGGCCTCGAAGAAGAAAAACGAAAAAAAAAGAACTTTCAAAGGATGAAGAAGTCATGTAATCAACATGTAACACTGCCAACTATATCCAAGACGCTGCTATCTCCTTATATGAGAGCAAGGGATCGTCGAACGTACCCCGTGATACTTAGGATGACATTATTTTAACAGTACCATACGCTTCTAATCGTATGGTACTGTTCTAATCGTATGGTAATCGATCCTAGAGTTTTGAAGTTATGGTGGAATAAAAAACGGAAAACATACATAGATGAACACTGAATACAAACCACTCTTTTTTTGTTGGGCAGTCGTGTAAAAAGACTTATTAGTAACAAAAAATCATCAATAAGATGTTTGCACATATAACATTAACTTACACATTATACCTACAATTAGGAGCAATGCATCCGGGTAACCAACAAAAACCCTAATATCTCGTAGACTAAAAAGCGGTGGTAGTGAGTTAAGTACCACATTTATATAAATAAAAATGTAACTCTATGTTTGTATTAAGTCGCTAATCTCGGAAAGTTCTTCACCGATTGCTTTGAAATTTTGACAAGACGTTGCATTCCAGTTTAGACGTGTTTTAAAATAATTTATTTATTGATAAAGTACTTGATAATTGATAACAAACAATTTTCAATTATTTCGTGTGACATTGCGTTAAAAGTATGAGGAAAACTCAAGAGTAAAAGTGTTCAATTTCCCAATAACATTTAGAACGCTGCCAAATTTTTGAAAACTTCGAAAGCCGAGCCAAATGTAACTATCAATGATAATTGTTTTCTCGCTTAGCATTTCAATGTTTTCGATCGCATTGTTAAATTACGTTTTCATTGACTGTGATTTATTTTCATTTTGATGTAATTATTTCGTGAGACATTGCATAGAAATTGAGCTGTGTCGTTTACCAAAGCGTTTACTTCTTGAGTATATGTAGTTTATTCTTTTATTTTGTCATTGTTTTTCTTTTTTAAAGTGTTTTACTTATTTTTTAATGCAATTGTCGGTCAAATTGAGCTGTGTCGATTTTCAATTAAATTTAAATTATACCGTAGAATTGAAATTTCATAGATTTCCTTTTTGTTTCGATTTTGATTTAATTATTCCGTTATTTACCTTGCAAGATTTGGCAGTATGTTAGTTTCTTTAGATCAAAACCTGACAGAAACAGAAACGAAATTTTCTATAAGCATTTAATAATGATAGCCCGTTCTTAGTTTCACCGCGACAGGGCTGCTGCACCCAGGGTTGGCTTCTAACGAGGGGACTTCTCAACGGTCGACAGCATAGAAACGAAATTTTGTATGAGCATTCAATTATAATAGCCCGTTTTAAGTTTCCCCGCGACAGGGCTGCTGCACCGAGGGTTGGCTTCTAACTAAGGGACTCTTCGGCGGTCAACAGCAAAATACGAAATTCTGTATAGCATTCAATTATGATACCCCTTCCAAGTTCCACTATGACATGACTGTTGCACCCAGGGATGGCTCCGGACAAAGCATTTTAATAAAAGCATGTTTAAAAAGTGTGTTTTTACTTTTAACTTTGAGATATTCTTCCGACGCTTATATCCCAGATAGAAGCGCTAAACAGATTTTAATTTATGTCGGTTACGCGATCTTTTGGGGGAGTTTAAACTGAATGAACATTATTATTCTGTAAAAATGGGGCACTGAGCAGTAACAAATTAGGTTAAGTAAGCGGCTAGCAAACGAGAACGCACGCGACTTTTAAACTTTTATAACTTTAAAACTAAAGCGATGTCCTGAATATTTTTTAAATTTTCTATCTCGAATAGTTTGGTATTTCACGAGATATGAATAAAACTACGACTTCTTCGAGATAACTTTTAAAGCAAAACAATTTTTCATAGCAACATATTCATTTTTACAAAAACGCTTCTTTTAGGTAATTTAGGCGTCTAATACAGGTAAAAATATATCCATAAAGTATGTAGTTATCATTACTGGTTGGGAAGTTACTGGTGTAAAAGAGCCTATATAAAGCGGCGAGAAAAGGCGTATTGTGAATGTTTCTCTTATGGACAACTTTACGTAGCCTATTGGTATTAGGATGTATTATAATACAACCAATATAGTAAAAGTAAATTTTATAATACATCCACTTGAAACAAAACAAAGAAATTATTGGAATATTGTCAATGATAAAATAAAAATACCCAACGAAAAAAAAAATAACCGAATTAGATCATATTCCTTACTTAGAGTTTTCAAAACTTTGGCATCAATTTGGACAAAAAAAATATGGAGTTTGTAAATCATCCCAGACAATAAATTTTAAAATCTTTTCTTGTCAAGCTAGGGAGGGTAGCATGCAGTCTATAAAATGTTACAAAAGACAAACAAATTATACTGAAATGAACATAATAAATGTTAGATATTTGAATTTATTTAATAAAAATGCACTCTTTTTTAAAACATGATAACTTAACAAATTGAAAACGTGCAACCGATAAATAACCGCGACCACCAAACGAGGGTTAAAACCTCTCTCTATAATATAATTGCATTTCCTCGTCTATTCTGGACTCCTCTGGTCTATCCAATTCTACGTAAATCCCACACTCTACCCTGACGGGAAAAGTAGATCCTAATGTCCATACGAATGCTGAACTTTGACACTTAACCCGGCGTCGAAGTGACTGGGTATCTCATACCCTGCAAATTAACAAAACGCAAGTATTGAGCTGTCCTCGCTACCTGCACATAATTACCTAAACTGACGGTTTAGTGACAATATTAGAGATATTCACTATTGCATCTATTTAAACTTACTATTTAGATAAATATTATGTCGGTTCATTCAACAGGTTTATTTTGTATATTTTGTATATTTTTATCTAAATAATCCTAGGATTATATACGAGCTAACTAGAATATGTTAGAAAACCTTATTGGTGAGGATACCCTGTTTTTTTGTTTGTCTCTGTACCATCGGATCGTAAACCGCAGGAAATATTCAAATATCTTCATCTTCTTCTTCATCAGCGCGCATTCGCCCACCGTTGGGCATACGCCTCTCCAATCACTCTCCATCGGGATCGGTTGACCGTTTCCCTCATCCGGACAGGTCCAGCTGTCTCCTTGATGTCATAAGGTTGTACTGTTCATCATGATTGGAGGTATTTAGCCCGATACCCGCCAAGTCGGCCACACGTCTTGGCGAGCTCCATATTTTCAGGAAAATAAAACATTTCCATTTCCTAGGCTTGTGGCAACCTGGTCGGATTACTTAACCGCCGAATTACAATACCTATATTCACTAAATTTATTATTTAATAATTATTTATATATTTTTATATTATATATTTTTTATATTTACCAAAAATGCCTAATTTTGTAGTTTATACCAGACGTAATTGATTGATTGAATGACGGGACTCCCTGGTATAAAACCAGAAAATTAAGCATTTTTGGTAAATATTAAAAAAAAAATGTATATTTCCTGCGGTTTACGATCCCCTCCTAGCCCGCGACGCTCATTTTTTTAAAATCGATTACGTCTAATTAACGTGACTCCGTGGTATAAACTACAAAATATGACATTTTTGTTAAATATTTAAAAAATGCCTATTTCCTGCGGTTTACGATCCCGTCCCAGCCCGCGACGCGATGCTTGACAAGCTTGCTTGATCGTCTAGAGGGCCCCTAAAATCGGCTATTAGGCAATTTTCGGTAATATTTCTTATGCCGTGACGAATACCGTCACGAATGCCGCAGAGCCTCAAGACAAATGTATGTAATCAGTGCGTGTTGCCAGTGATGACATATGGCACTAAGACGTGATTGCTAACTATTGGCCTCATACACAAGCTTAAAGTTGCGCAACGAGCTATAAAGAGAGCAATGCTTGGAGTTTCACTGCGTGATAGGATCCGAAATGAGGAAATCCGCAAAAGAACCAAGGTCACAGATATAGATCGTAAAATTGCCAACTTGAAATGGCAATCGCAGAGCCGACAGCCGTTGGGGAAAAAAGGTTCTCGAATGGAGACCACTAACCGACAGACTAAGTGTGGGACGGTCCCCCACAAGATGAACTGATGACATAGCCATGTCGCAGGAAGTAGGTGGATGGAAGCGGCTCAAAACCGCTTGTCATGGCATTCTCTTGGGGAGGCCTATGTCCAACAATGGACGTCTACCGGATGATGATGATGATGATGATGATTGCTCATTCCCGAAATAAATGTTCTGCTCTATCGTCCTACAAAATCCATTTTGCGATAATTCAATTACATCATGAAGATGCCGAAATACCTTTTGTTGTGGCACTGCAGAAGCTCTCTTAAGAAACGACAGCTTTGTATGGCGCTGAGCTATGTTAGTTAGAGCGGTCACCATGCGGTGATTATGAGCGGACTAAGAGCGAACATCTGCACATAACAACATGTGGAGGATTTTGGCAATTAGTTGGTGAGTCAGTCACGAAGAGTTAAAGTAAAAAGATAATCGATTTTTTGTCTTTCTTGTAAACTTGACGAAACACATAGTGGTATCTGCCAATGGGCCCTTGCTGAGTTGGCTACGAAGACCCATTATGTTCAAGGTTGGTCACACTTACCGGTCACCACCCATCCGGCGGCCTCCACGCATGAAGGGCGAGTCCGGATAGGACTCTGGACTTAGGGCTAGTTTCGTCCCCCGTTAACAGTCGGGGGAGTCTGAAACCAGTACTGTTTCCTATAGAGCGGGGGTGGTTGCTGACCTTACGGCGACTGCTCTTGAAACGTCCATCGGCTACCCGATTCCGGGTGAACAGCCGGGCAAAGGATGGGATTCCGTGGTCGCGATAGATTTGGTTTACACCGTTTCACCGCTTAGTAAGGAAGAGGACCGCGCAAGCGACCTCGAACTCGTAACCATCGAGTTCGAGTGACTGGAGTAATCGGTCGCAACTGGAAGTAAGGGCGCGAGTGTAAGCTCGCTGGGTAACATACCTGGCTATCTCGCGGAAAGGGCGTTGGCCTCTTACGGGCATGTGGCGGAGCTTGATGGTGGACTGTTTTGTCCTAAGTCTTATGCGTTCACTTTACGGGAGATAAACATTTCGTTAAAAAATCCTGAGGTGACGGGTTCGCCCGTTGTAGTTGACAACAGTGACTTTATGTTCTTTTGTTCCATGTTTGCTGAAGTAGGATTCACTGATTGTTGTGCTTAAGCTAGGTAAATTATCTCAGCTATCTTTCATTGAGGAGATTAGTTTTTTGTAAAGGAACAGAATTCGAAGAGATACCATAACTGTTTCAGCTATATTGATGCCAGCGCCAGGTTAGGTCACAAATGAGAAATCAGAATATAAACGCCACAATACTCCCCTTACTGGGTTCACTTCTTGTCCATCACTGCTTGAAGCAAAGCGATCGAAAGAAAAATAAAGCCGTCGAAATCTTTGCGAATTATCAGAGATAAAGAAAGGAATCTTTTTCATTATCGGTCGTTATTTAGTTCTCCCGGTTCTTAGTAGGGTACACTCCGTTGTAGACGGCCCCATTATTATGTTTGATAAAAGACTTATTATATTACCAGAAAGATTAGGATCTTCTGATAATATGATAGGGATAATTATACTGCTAATTTGCCATTATCGTATCGGATATTATTCCGGATAATCAATTAGTATTTCTTTAAAAGTTCTTTGCAATGAGAAAGAATGAGATCAAAATAATGTCGTCCAGCTGTATTGTAATATTTATACGGTTCAAAAACCGAGGGTTTAAAAAAATTAAGTGGTTCGAGTAACTCAAAAATGTCCCTATTTTTTAACAAGCTTTTATCCACCTTGCAATGTTTGTCAGTATGTTTGTTTAGGTCAAATCTTGCAAGCATGGAGTTGACATTTATTCTATGGACAATCTATTCCTATGGAGTTGACATTTTACATGTTAGTTCAGTTCCGATGACAATGCATATCTATGGTAAGCATGACCTGATTATGCACCCAGAATTGGCTCCCGACACGGGGACTCCGCAACGGTCAACAGCACAGACACGAAATTTTGTATACGCATTCAATTATAATAGCCCTTTCACCGCGACAGGGCTGCTGCACCCAGGGTTGGCTTCTAACGCGGGACTCTTCGGCGGTCAACAGCAAAATACGAAATTCTGTATAGCATTAAATTAAGATAGCCCGTTTTAAGTTCCACTATGATATAGCTGTTGCACCTAGGGTTAGCTCGGGATAGAGCATTTTAATACAAGCTTGTTTTTTAATCTATTTTTTACTATCAACTTATTGCTATTTATCGAAAATCACATACATAAAACTGCAAATAGTGAATTTAAATTCATTTTTTATTTCTTAGAGCGCCCTAGACCATCTTAACATCCTTTCCTTCTTCTCCCTCTGATCCTGCTAGAGACTCCCTAGTTGCATTTAGCGCCCACTTTGGGAACCAGTGACTCAGTCTATAATTTTCAACTCTGGACATGTGTGCTGGGACGTTATTTTGCTGAAACAAAAGAATTTAAGCGAGTTTGCTTCTTTCTACTACGTTTCGCATTTTTTATTTGTCAAGCATATACAGTCCAGGTTATAGTAGCTCCATGAAAAAGGTATTCAATCATCTTGAATATCTCACAAAAGAGAGCCCATGATCTTACATGCGGATGGAATGTACTTGATTTTTTAGGTTTTGGAGATGGTGGTCGTTTCCAGGGCATGGACTGTTGCTTAGCTTCAGACTGACATAATTTAATTCATAGCTATGAACTGAACCAAAAAGATGGTCTGAATGCTGTTGTAATAAATTCAAAGAGCGTTACGAAATCTTCAGATTAGTTTTCTTCTCGCGTTCGTAAGCATTCTAGAAACCACTCTTCTTCCTTAAGCGATCACGTAAAATACTATACCCACTACCTATCGGAATATTCACTTGTTCGGCAATAAAAGAAACCGTGACATGACGATTCCACAAAACATACTTTTTCACCATTTCTTCAGCTATAGCCGTTTTCTCATACTGAGAAAACGGCTATTTAGCCGTTTTCTCAATATGACCGTTTAACATTGACATTTTTCACATTTGTAAAAATTTGTTTGAGGTGTCTAAAAATAGCTCTAGGTCTGTAGATTTGTCATCAAAAGGGAAAAATACAAAAAGTCATCAAAAGAGAAAAATAAAAAAGAATATAAACGTGATTTTCCCGTAACCGCCAAATTGAGAGAACAGATAAGTGTGTTTTTTTATTGAGGTGTCTTAAAAACGCTCTTGGTCTGTAGATATGTTATCAAAAGAGAAAAATAAAAAAATATAGTGTCATCTGTTAGATGTACGTGCAGGGGAGGGGAAGGCGGAGGTGGAAACAATGTTCAAATTTGGGGGGAACGCGTGAGGGTGGGTGAGTTGGGGCAGGGGTAGTAAAAGTTTTGGGAGTTTGGGGGGAGATGGGGGAGAGAGTTAGAAAGAGAGAGAGAGGGTTAGGGGAAGGTTGTGGGGAGGGGGTGGAAGGGGCGTAGGTGTCCAAGGGGGTTGGTAGAGGCAGTGGTTGAGGTGTGGTCGGGGGCAGGGGGTTTGAATATGGATGGGAAGTTTATGGTGTTTTTGGCGCGTTTGGCAATTAATCCAAATAAATATTATTTATACATAAATAAGAAGTATATTTCCGTTTATTTTTGAAACATTACTGTCTAAACATTACTGTATAAAGTGAATGTCGATTTCGATGGTCGGATTGAGTTTAATATGAAACCGTAGAATATGGGGGAGAATCAAACACTAATGTATCTTATAAGTCTTGAAATACTCGCTCCGTACAAAAAAAACATATAAATATATAGAATTTGGCCGCCTCGTTTCGACGAGATGCAGGGAAATGACTAATATTTAAAATAATTAGTTTTAAAAAAAAACACTAAAAAAACCGCTTTTATAAATGCACGTAAAAACCAAATATCTTCTGGCTTCATCATCAGACCCTAAAACCTAATCGTGGTCAAAGTTCATTCCAAGACTTTTCTAACAAGTCCAAACACAGCTATGATACGATGTTCCATCATATCTTCCGACTCCATCATCAGATCAGTTCCACAGTACTTATTATTGTATTGTCATCAGAAATACATACAGCTTCCAATTTTCATGACGTTACGATCCTTAGAAGATGGTTAAATTAGTTACCTTAGATTCTTTTACATAGTTAGTTACATACAGGTCGACCTAATAAAACCGTGTTAAAAAAGACAAGTTTCTTTTATTAGAACATAATAACAGATGTATTATCTTGAACTGCCAATATTTATTTATGTATGGTTTCTCGGAGTATCTTATTACCATTTTATACTGTCCGCCCCTCGTATTTAAATATTCGAAAGCTTATTAATTTATTATCTTTTTGAGTGATCCGTTTCGCCTCTGTATGACGCCCTGAATTTTAAGCAAATTTTCAAGACGTTTAGGGATCGCGCTCAAGTTGACGGCGAGACGTCGGATTTTTCGGTCGAGCTGCGCTTGTTTGCGAGGAAAAAATCTCCCCCGGGGATTCGCGTCACGTAAAAAAGACGACGAAGCGATTTCATTCGACGCGAATTTATTTTGCGGCTGGGAGCCAAATTCGCTCTAATCCAATATTCGCGGGGCCATTTGATATGGGATCCGTGGAAAATTATCATCCATTCGCTTGGTGAATATTGCGCGGGAATTCGCCGCTCTAAACGATCAAAATGCGACTAGATTATGTATTGTTATTTTAAACTGCAAAAATAATTATGTCAACCTACATATTTAGAAATACTGAGCCATCTTAGTTTTGCGCTAGATATTGTCTATTCGATGGAAATCCTGAACTACATAATATGATCCACTATCCAATTGTTTCCATATCAAATATTCAATTGTTTGCTCATATACCTACAATTGTTTGCAATTCTCCCAACTTACTTAGTTGCAACCAAGTAAGTTAGTAAATATTATCATTTTAAAAATCCCTTTTCGGACGTATTAATTACAGATGTACTTCATACAATTGATGAGGTGGGGTTAATATAGTTCCAAGTGCCATTTCTGCAAAAATCGAGCTAGTGGAGAATTTTGGTGAAGAAAAGTAAGAACTATGATTCTGTAGAGTCAATTTCATGACTCCACCGATAGAAAGCGCGGAGAGCCATCGCACTGTGTTGCCCTTAGATATTGTTTACGAATCGCTAGAGGCAAGATAGTATCAAGCGGCAATGCGGCGAAACAATCCTGGCAGATCCGGCGGTTACAATTTACTGAAGAAGAAGATGAATATGTCCCTAACGATGACTACTAGCTTCGATACGAAACATCAATAAATGTAAAAGGCGCTTGGCATTATCTTCCACCTAACCCCAATTCCCAGTTTTGCTGCTTAGCATCTCAGCACTGTTCTTCATTCCTTTATTGATATAACTTTGATCTTATACTCTTATTCTTATCTTCGATCTTATAATCTTAGAGTAAGAGAATACCATTCTAGTCTTCATTATTCATTGATAATTCCCTTCTAGAATGCTATACACCTTAAAATTTGCTTAGCTTTTTGGTGCAATATTGTCAGAAATCTAAAAATATACGAAAAATAGGCCTAATATTAACAAAAATTGGGTGATATACTCATGAAGATATGTATGTACAATTGCTTTCGAAACTTATCTAGCCTCCAAATCAAATTCCCAGATTTGAGGATTTAATCAAACTTTCATATGCGTTTTCCTCGAAACTTGAAAAATGGCGCTTGGCACTATGTTCACCTCTTCAATTATTCTACATTAGTTTGTCCTAGTTTAAAATAAAAAATGTACACAATACATAATAAATTCAATGGACAATGGAAACAAATCAT
The DNA here is from genome assembly GCA_944548615.1 of Micropterix aruncella. NCBI lineage: Eukaryota > Metazoa > Arthropoda > Insecta > Lepidoptera > Micropterigidae > Micropterix > Micropterix aruncella. Next base: position 20,573,112 of record OX155965.1, read on the forward strand.
TGATACAACTTCTTTAATCAAAAATGACAATTATTCCCAAAAATGACATCCTGTGCCGGTGTATTCTATTACAGTTACGCTTACGCTTACGACTACAGTTACGCTTAAATGTGTACTCTTTAAAACTGCAGACAATGATGGAGAAGCTCGTGATTAAATAACTGAGCCTGGTAAATCGCTCATCGCCACTGCTTCTGCATGACAACGTATAACCACAGATTTCCCTGCAAATAGTCGCAAAGTTGCAGGAGTTTCGTCTGGAGACTTGGTCGGCTGGAGATTTTTTTTTAGAATGTAGATAACTTTTTACAAGGGAAAAAATCAACTTTAAAGATTCGGTGAAAAACGCCTTCGAAACATTCATTGGTTCCTATCCACTAGAGTTTTTCAGCAGAGGAATTAAGCAACTCCAATTAAAATGACAAATCTGCATAGATAATATGGGTCAATATTTCTATTAATTAAATCCTATATATTTTTTAAATAAAGTTTTTGGCCTTAAATTTCCTTTACAGGACAGCAACTTCATAACTACGCACCAATAGTTAGAAGTCGAGTGTTCAGTAATTGAAATCATGCCATCCAGTCTCTGAAAGATCTAGAAAAGGCCATAAAACCGTTATATTCAAAATGAAATAAAATATTAAAAAAATAAAACGTTTTTATGTCAAAATATACAAATATGTAGGTGCAAACAAAGCATATCGAACAACGTAGAGAACTATTTCAGAAATTATCGAATTTCACAGGTCGCTAGTTTTCGTGCTCATAGCTGTGGAAAATACCATGCGATCTCCTTATGATCCTTTGAAATTTTACACTGAAATACTTTCACAGTGCTCAGGGAGGTGTGCAGCAAGAAACAATATAACATTATTATCGCATGCATGGACTTAAATGCAGTAAAGTCAGTGTGGTGTTTTCCCGATTAGAGAACGTGTTAAACACCTCGGGCGTTTCACATGGTTCAATACTGGGACCGCTTCTATGCTCTATCTACATATACCTAATATTCTATTTTATATCAAGAATATTCTTATCTGTTTTAAAAACAGCAGTTTTCATTTATATGCCTATGATTTAAATAGTTCTTCCAGTATTCACTCAATTCAAGACTGCATCCACACAGACTTTGACCGCATAAGCTGTAATTTTATTAAAAATGGCACATTCAGTAAGAATAACACATTCATCACATTCACTAAGAATGAAACATTCATCACATTCTCTAAGAATAACATTTCACTTTTGCTTACCATCTGAATGAATGCTCTCTCGAAACGATGTTACTTAGTCGTGCCATTAAAGTATTCTTTGCCTCCAAACCCCACTGTGACATAAGTACAGGTTGATAGCATAATTAAAAGAGCTTAAAAACGATAGGGTTTGTCATTTGAGTATCAAAAAGTTTCTTTAAAAGGTTGATTCGAGTATTTCTTTTGTTATACAAAACCGGTGTACATTCTTAATTAGAGTATGCCTGCTCGGCCTGGAATCCTTTTTACTCTATATGCTCTGATAAGCTGGAAATGATTAAGGAAAACGTTTCTTCGGATGCTACAAGTTCGCATTGGCAAGCCGCGTAAATCGTTCGTGAATCTTCTTGCTCATCAAAACAAACGTGTTTTGTACGACAAACTGAAAAAAAACGTCTTCTTCTCGACATGATGTGGCTCCACAATATCTGTAGTAATCACTTGGACGGTCCTAGTCTCGCAAATATGTCCGAGTTGTTCACATTAACAGAAAAATCATTGACTATGGACTTGAGTACTTCCAAGCAGCGTTGAGAACAACTCCTCACTGTTATCAATAAAAGGGATTCAAACGAATTTTGTAATATATATTTTAAATGGCTCTAAATATGAAAATACACGGTTGCTTGTAAATCAATCCTCTATAATCATTACCGTTTAGGAGCCAACAACAACGTGGGATGATAACGAGGATTGCAACAACGTCAACCATTAAAACCCTAAACTTAAGAAAATGAGATTTCTCGTATGTTTTCTCGATGAAATGTTTTTTTTTTATATACAACCCGCACATGTGTCTCATATAAGGCTGGGCTATGATCCTGAAATTATTCTGAAATGGAGATATTTTGAAACACTTTTTATTCCAATAATAACTCGCCACTGCCACAAATACTCTTGCTCAGTCGCCTTTTGATTCTTCCGTCGAATTCGGTCGCTTTTTCTCATAGGCGTAGAATTTCTCTAAGTGATAATTTCGTGATAATAAGAAGAGATGTGTATCAATGTACTGCAATATATAGAGGGGAGTTTATGATGTCCATTGATCCTTCTTAGTTACGGTTCAAACTAACCTTAATCACGACCACCATGCTCGCGTTTATCCAAGTGACACAAAATCTATGATGAATCAGGATATTAATTGCTTGTTTTTTATACCAAAATATAAATCGTATTTTTTGCCACGAGCAGAATCTAGATTTCTACAAGGAGGAAAAACAAGACATAAGGTATGTTTACTCTTTACTAAATGCTTTGTATTGTCAATACCGCAAAGCAAAAATACGACCAAGGAATATGTATTATTTTTCTGCCTTGGGATTAATTCTTTTAGCGGCGCGAGCGTTTCTAGCGGGAATCGCCTCAAAGGATGTGTTACTTGATCGTGCAGACGGAAGCGCTGCGGTAATCACAGTGGGCACCTATTTTACAATGTACAGTCCAAACTATCTCAGCACGGCTACTGTGGAGTAAACAAAGCACAGCAGCTACGAGCGCGTGTACAAATTTACGAACCATACTCTGTTTTCATTCACGATCTTTAACCATAGCGGTCTCCCAAGAGGTTGAATTGCACTAGCTAATCGACCAAAGGATGTAATGATTCATTTCATTACATAAAAAGTAATTGCAAAATGCCATAGCAAAAATACAGTAAATTGCGTAGCGCCATCTGCTGGTTCGGAATAACATTAGGCGGAAACTATGACGTTTCTTGCAAACAACGCCATGACAGTTGATTGGGAGCGTGTGTCGCGTCATCTGTGTTTATCGAAACTTAACAGTGAAAAATGCAATATTATACAATTGATGTCGGCAGACGGCACACTACAAAATCTCATTGGAGAATTATAGATTGAAACTCGATATAAAGGCATCTATCGAAATTTAAAATACACACTTAGTTCAAGTATTCAGAAGGGCTAATTTTGGGCGTAGATTTTATGAGAATATTCAAAGTAAAATTAGATTTTAAATTTGATGACACAGATGTACAATTTATCCATTGTGCCAGCATATGACTTGGAGATGCCAGACGGTAAAGTTTTAGGACGTCATCATATTAAAGACATGATAAAGATTAATAAAGGATGATTGGAAAGCTTAACAGAAATATAGATCATCAGATTGAGTAGACAAATATTAAATACTCAAGCATTCTTTAAAGTATCAAATATTTATATAATAAATATTAGGGGTTATAAAATTGTCCACGGTTATTCGCTGGACACAAACCGGTGCGCAAGCTACCCAGTTTTGCCCGAGGCGTTCCCTCGAAGCGGCACTTCGGATCCCAACTGCTTACGACTGCAGGTTGCAGCCGTAGACAGTGTTCAAAGTGGCCCTTCCAGTTAAACTGCCCTCTTCAAGGAGACTACCATATATGGACTAAGCCGTGGGTTGGGTCGATTCAAGGAACCACAAATAAGACATTAGGCCCGAGCTGTACGGAATCATCAGGACCCTTCAATTCGTCTAGAGTTCGGGGTTTGTTCTCGTATACTCTAGCCTTGAAATGTCCCCATAAGAAAAAATCGCATATGGATAAATCTGGGGAACGAGGAGGCCAGTGAACATCGCCAAACCTGGAAATAAGGTGACCAGGGAAGAGAGGGCGAATAACGTCCATTGATGCTCTGGCTGTGTGGGTGGTCACCCCATCCTGCTGGAACCACACACGTCGGATTAGAACACGTCGCCGTCGTAATTCAGGGAAAAAGAAGTTGGTGATCATTTCGACGTAGCGCTCTGAGTGCACGGTAACAGCACGACCATTACCTACTTCGAAGAAGTAAGGGCCAATGATGCAAGTTTACGATACAGCGCACCAAACCGTTACTTTTGGGCTGTGCAGCGGTCTTTCGTGTAACTGTTCCGGATTTTCATTAGCCCAATGACGGCAATTCTGCTGGTTAACCATGCTGTTTAGGTGAAAGTGAGCTTCGTCACTCCTGAACAAAATAAGGTTCTCATTTTGATCGATCAGTGCTTCCATCTCAAGTGCGAAGTTCATTCGTTGTGCATAATCTCCGGGCTGTAACTGTTGCACAATGGCCAATTTGTAGGGGTGAAAGCGAAGATTCATGCGCAAAATTCGCCTTACCGAACGATGTGCAGCAGCATGCAGCAGCATGTTTCCGGGCAGATCGAGTCGGACTGCGAAGAAAGGCTTGTCGAACGCGTTCAACATTTTCAGGAGTTCGAACTGTTCGCGGAGCTCCTCTTGGTCTTCTGTTGATCAGTTCACCACGCCTGCGAAGTGATTTAACCCAACGAAGAATGGTGTTTTGAGAGGGAACAGCTCTATTCCGATGAATGTTGAAGTGGCGACGAAACTCACGCTGTACGACGGTGACTGACTCATTATTTCGGACGAAACAATCATAGGCGAAAACGCGGTGCTCCACCGTCCACGGCTCCATGACGACTGGTAAAACAATGCTAGGAACTCACGAGTCAAACGGCACCCTCCCCACCACTCTCGTGGACGGAGGGGGAGAGTACTACCCATCTCATAAAGGTCCGTCCTCACTGCCGCACCCAGTATAAGTTTCTACAACCTGTAAATATTTTTAAAATAAAGTAAACTGAACTGAACTGCAATAATGATCTCACAATTGTTCGTAATTTTTCCACAAATATTTGTTGAACACCCATTTTTGTCTTCAACGGTAATGCAACTTTTGAACAGTATGGTACTCATCTTTACGTTGGATATAAAAAATAAAATATTAAGAAATCATTACGTAGCTCTGTTGAAGATAATTGTTTATGTCAAAATGAAATAAAGTCGAGTTATGATAATTAGGCGATTTTATTACTCTTGTAGGCAACCTCCCTACACACACATCATAACACATAACACTCGCATAGCATGATTTTGGATAATATTTTTATTATCTTCTTTTTCTTAGAGTAGCCTTCGTAATGTGTAATATTTTCACTGGTCACCTAGAAGCAGGTCGGATGCCGCGGCTCTGCGCCGGGCGATGGAAAACTGCAAACACCTTTGTTCAGGCACGCGTTCTCCAGCAAACACGTAGTAGCCGACGTGACTCCTTTGTTTGAGTTGACTAAGTATACGTCCGTGGCGGCCTCTAAGTAAGTCAACAGGCCCTTTCTTAATCAATTCGATTAATTGCGTATAACAAGGTTGCTCCGATGTATCAACAATTCAGCTTTTTAAGGTTTGTTACAAAAGCGCAAAAAACCAATTCCCTTAGAGAGACTATCTGTATGTCTGTAACGGATGTTAACAATAGCTTTAAGCTTCCTGGAAAAGTAATATTAACACACAAAATGAAAAACAAAAGAATCGACAATCATCGTTTCAATCATAGTTTATTGCATGGACTATTCTTAAATCCGAAAGGCAGTCTGTTAAATTGAAATTGTTCAAATATTTTATTTTTAGGGTTTTGATGAAAGTACAAACGGAAGTCTATTAGCGAAACTCCGATATCCTTTCGTCTGTCTGGATGTATATTATTGATTTATTGTTGCCACCGCTTATAAGCTATCGACATGAAATTGCACTTAGTAATATAACTAACTTTCCAGCATGTAGCCCAAGAGTCCGAAGTGAAATATATTATTTGGCACGGCGAGGGTGTAGCGGCCCTATTTTTAGGTTATTATAAAAAAAGTAGGTAAAAAATCGTTATGTTTTTTATTAGATTTCTTAATAACAATACCTATTAACAATATACCAGACAATTTTTATAACATAAAAAGCCATTTTTTTGTATTTAGAATTGTACGAACAATTGGAAGTATCACGTACCTACACTTTGAGGGTTTCGGTTTTTTTGTACTCGAACGTACGTGATACGGCTTGTTGCGTTTGGGCAATACTATAACGGACGTATCACGTACGTTCGTGTATTTAGGGCGGTTATAATAAACTTTTTTTCTATATCTGAAATGGCTCTTTCCACTGATTTCTAAACCTTATCTCTATTATTTTTCGTAACTAAGATTAAGAAAAAACTTTTAAACTGTTTACAAGAAAGTATGCCTTCTCCGATATTTCTTGTCCAAAATAATCATTATCTTTTATAGGTGGGTAGATGAAGATTACAGGAAAAAAAATCTTATGTAAAGGGTTGTGAGCCAATATACTTGTATTATTGTGTAATTACATTTATATGACTTATATAAAAAATATATACTATTAATTAAAATATGTATATGCCATATTATAAATGATCAGGTAATTAAAGAAAGTCTACTCTTATAATAGAAGTATTATGTTTTAATGTGCCCCTTAAGGCGACTTGATACCTGGGAACGACATCTAAAGAATTTTACTTTTATGATTTAAAAAAAAAAATGAGTTTTAATTTGAAAAAGTTTCGAAGCGATTCCCTCGATTAGAATCCAATTTACAATTTAAACTCAAAAAAGGTGCACATTGCCTTGGACTAAGGGCTTTAAACTGACTTCAAAAACTTTCAGGCGCGATTTCTCCTACAATGTAAGCGGTGAGTGTGTTTTATTATAATTTCCTTATATTGACTGGTTAATTCTCTAAGGCAGCACCTAGCCAAATTTTTATTTATGCATTAAATTAATTACATTTAATTAAAACGCGAGAGCGCTCTGAGAGTTACGATAAATATGCTTTGTCATTAACACCCTTATACCTACCACCACTGCCTAAAGATAGTTATTCTGTGCATGTGCTGCGATAGACCGTTTAGTATGCGCCTGGTCGTCTGTAAAATCTGCGCATGACGCTTCGTCAACGCTGGATTTTTATTGGTCAAACCCTACAAAATTGAACCCGCCTATTATTTCGCGTGTCCGCCCATTTCGGATATTTTTCTGAGGTTTCATGTCGCATTAAGGATCAAACTTTCTGGTTTTCACTTGGCAATAAAGAAAGACTTACGTGCATCCTTATATTATTCTGCAGTAAGAATTCTTCACAAAGTATTGTGGAAAAAGTCTTAGGCACTAGTATATATCGTGATCACTTAAAAATGCTAAAAAAATGCTTATAATGGAAATGTAATGACTGATGCAAAGATTAACTAACTTAAGAATTTAAATACGATACATTTGTCTTCTTTTAGTTTTTAATACTAAAGTATAATTTGTAGAAACTGTTATAAATAAGATAAAAATTAATTTACCACCTGAAGTCTGTGACACCCGACGTTTCAGCGATGTTTCAAACCGCCGTTGTGAAAATCTGTCAATCCGTTGTACCGCGGGTAGGCGACATATCGCTGGCGCCACTGCGTAGATTATAACGGTGGTGTGGGGGAGGGAAGGGGAGGGGGCTCGGAGCGAGCGAATTTCGGAAATCCATCTTGCACACAAAACTCAATGAATCTTGTCTTACGTCCTTGCGCTCGGTGACGGCCATTGCGAACATTTTAACAAGAGGGTTCCTAGTAAAAGAAAGTTTGTAACGCTTCGTCTCTATTGAAATTCGGGTTCTTTCTATTTCAATGGCTTCCCGGATCATGTGAGGAAAGTAAAATTTTTCTTTGGATAGTACAATGGAATTTTGAAACTGCAGCTAGTGGCTACTTCCGTTATCTAATAATATGCTCTCAAAATCATCGCCGAAACGTCGGGTGTTACAAACTTCACGGAGAAAATTCGTTTTTATCTTATTTATAATGTCAAACAACCGCGATAATCTTCGATGTAATATTTTAAAAACGGTTTACTTAAAAATGACTAACAAGCCAAACACGTACTCTGATCGCCATGAAACCTGGCCTATTAGACCTAGACAAAAAATGATTTCAGCAGTGAATACAGCTCATTTTCCACCAAAATCTGCTTTGTCTTCCAACCTTGCTATATGTAGATATGTAAAAATTTTCCTTATAATTTCCCTAATCATTTCACAGTGAAATACGGTATACGGTATACGATGATACGAGTTTTGCTCAGAAATTTCCATGACCATCCCGTGACACTTCGTTGGGATTTTACGAGTAATATCCCAAATCAGTGCCGTTTGCCTATTTCAGAAGTTTGTGACTGGAACGTTATTGATGGGATTGAGTTTGATATCCTGCGGAGACAATTTGGAAAGTATTTAATCGATAAAATGTAATTTTTTAACTTAAGGTTTTATCGTATGTATTAATCGTGTTTTTAGGAAGTCACTTCACTCAGATAGTGTACCTACTGTTGTACGAGAAAACTTACTGCGTGGGATATCTTCCCAGAAATAATTATCTTTGCGAAGGAAAGTAATTATGCACATATATTAAGTCCTTACTAGTGATGCCACGAATATTCGGTACTATTCGCTATTCGGCCGATTCGACCATTTTTTAAATATTTGGTATTTAGTCGAATACTGCGTACTATTCGGCCGAATACCGAATACCATAATGTAAAAAAGGCACTTAAAAATATATCTATTTTAATAACAAATTATATTATTGCATCAATATCTTAAATCTATTAGTGGTAGGTTATGATGAAAGAAAACATTTTTTTCATCATTGGTTGGTTTGAAACGATTGCGCTTTTCCTCGTAAACTATTCCTGCTTCTGAAAATAGCCTCTCACTATAAACTTTACTGCCAGGAGATGATAGCTAAATCATTGCGAATGTTGTTAGGTTCGGATATTGCTTTGCGTTTGCTGACCACCACTTATAAGGGTCTGCCATACATTCTAGGCGAACAATTTTCAAATACAAATCAATCTCACGTGCAGTAGAACTTTTCTCCACACCCTCATCATTTTGCATATTATCTGTAGCAACTTCCTCAAAACAGTCCCAGAAACTGTCGCGTATTTCAAAAGTTATATCACTTCCATTGGTCTTACTTTTCTTACAAAGTGGAGAATAGTCACCATCAGATTCAATACCACTAATCTCATCACATCTCATTTTCAGACCTTATAAAATATTGTTTGTCTTGCTCTTTCCGTTTGAACCAATCCTAAGGAACTAGTTTTGAACCGCGGGTTAAGAAAAGCGGCAACCAATGAGACAGGTCATCGTACAAAGATTGCTAAACGTTCCTGTATCGGTCATACCTTTATAAGAAACTAGCTGACCCGTGCCCACTTCCTTGAAAGGTAAAACTTTTTACTTGTGATGAAATAATGAGTGTGGTTTGGTTAATACTGAGTGCTATGATTTATTTCCTGACTGCCAAAAGAAGTGTTATATTTTTACTGCATATGTATGTATGTATTTGCATGCCAATTTGACTATATTACCGTTATTTTTGAGTGTCTCCTTGTGAGTGTCTTATTTGTGAGTGTCTTATCTCTTTAACCATTTATGCAGTAAAAGTGAAATTATATGCAATAAAAGGGAAAAGTCTTTTGTTTTAAACACTTGAGACGATAAATTTACTTATTCTGATATGAATTCATAATTGTTGATAATATGACCAATAAATATGACCTAATGATTTAAATTAAAAATAATATAAAAAACTACTTTTTGTGACTTGAATATAAAATTTGGACATATGCTGTCGCTGACTTTTTTGTAGGCATTATAAAGCTCTATAAAGCACTTCTCTAGAACTTAATCATATGTCTCTCATCGTTAAAGCAGAGTTAGTTAGAAACGTTTTCGTTCGACCGTTTTCTCTCCGAGTTATTTGCAAATCTGACTACCACGAAAAAGTCTTTATATTTTTCGAATTAATATATAGCCTATGGCACTCACAAAAAACGTGGCTTTCTATTGGTAAAAGAATTTTCAAAATCGGTTCAGCAGATCCAGAGATTACTTCCTACAACGTCACAAACTTTACCTCTTTATAATATTTGTATAGATGAACGTGACAACATTAAGTCGGTAACAATTAAATATAAAATTAGTGATCACTATGCCACAGCGGTCAACATTGGTACTGATGGTGGGGGCGACACGACCAGTGGGGAGCGAAAGACACGCGTATTTGACAACGGCCTAACAAATAGCCGCTTACAATCGATAGACTGGGCAAGCATGATGTCGGGAACAAATGATCCTAATAAAATGATAACTAATATTGCTGATACATTTACTCAAATATACAGTGAATGTATTAAAGAGGCATCATTAAAAAAATAACAGAAACACATTAATATTTTAAAACTACACTCTAATATTATAAAACTAATGAAAGAAAGAGACAAAGCTTATCATAGGTGGAAAAATAACCAGAATCAGAATTTATGTAAATCTAAGGAATAAAGCCATAAGCAAAATAATTAACGCAAAGAGATGTTCTACAAAAATGGTTATAAAAATGACTTGGAATAAAATTAAAATTCATTTCTTTGGTAATCTACTAATTCCCTATCAAGAATTCCGCCTGTTAACCATGTTTCGGAAATTGCTATGATATGTTAATAGTGCAAAATGACGTTGTAAATAAAATAAAATCAGTCTTTGACCGCAACCCTCTTACTTTTGCGTAAAATATCCACTCTATGTAATGAGTAAATTCAATATGTATTTTCGGAATCTGGGGTTCTTTTCTGTGAGATACATATATCGTATTATATAATATTGCAATAATATAAATGATAAAAATATTGTTATTCAATAGTGCAGAGTATATCTTTATGAGCACGCATAATAATAATATGGTATGAAGCACTAATGAATATAAAGTGTGTGAGATTTCAAAATAATAATATGTGAACTGTGACTGCGAGCGTATAATAAACATCAGAAAGTGTGAGTATATTATATACGCATAATTGTCGTCGAATATTGTTGCAACAGCTGATTTATGATTGTATGAGCTTACGGAGTGTAGCTTGTACCGCCGATTGAATGAAATGAAATATGAATCTATATCAGGTGCTATTTCCTCAAAGAAGTTACTTTGAATGTAGGTGTTCAGCTTGATTAGTACATACATTGAGTGGTTTAGATGTTGTGAGGTTAGGGACGGGAATAGTTCGAATTTAAGCGACATTACATAAAAGATAAAATACACAAATAAAATAATAATAACATGTATGGTAATAAATAGTGAAATTAAGCTATAAAATTTAATATGCCTTAGAATATGCGTTTGCATTATGCATAAATTATGCATTCAAATATGCATTAAATTACGACAGCCCATTCTAACTTTCACCAAGACAGGACTGCGGCAAAAGAGTTGGCTTCCAGCGAGGGAACTCCTCAACGGTCAACAGCACAGACACGAAATTTTGTATACGCATTAAATTACGATAGCCCGTTCTAAGTCTCACAATGCAATGGCAGTGCACTTATAAAGAAATTTTAAGTCGGTTTTTTTTGTTAAAATTGTGTAGGTATTATATTATTGTTTCCCTCGTGCGCATGCATGAGAAGGTCATGCTCTTGCAATTAGTTACGGTTCCCGTTGTTGCGAATGGAGAAGGCAATGCAAACTTGTATTTAAAAATCGGTTGTTTTACCCTAGATCTTTCCCGGCAAGTGGCCAAGGATGGTTTTAAGCATGATGTCAAATATTCACAAGAGGTAGTGACATCGTACGTCGATGAAAAGCCGAATATATCGAGAGTCAATGATCAGCCGATGTCAGTTCTCACAAATTTCTTGGTTTAGTTTTAGATAATCACTTGAGATGGAATGCACACGGAGAACAATTAAGTGACAAACTTTCTAGTGCCTGTTTTCTGCTGCGCCAAATACGAAAACTGATTAATTCTAAGGACACGAAAACGATTTATTTCGCTTATTTTGAGTCTTTTCTCCGTTACGGTATTCTCTTCTGGGCGCAATGCACCATCGATCTAAGGCAACATATTTTTTCATTGCAAAAACGGGCCATTCGAATTTTAAGTAATCTGGGTTATGTAGAATCATGCCGTGGTCATTTCAGAAGGCTTAAAATCCTCACCCTTCCATCTCTATACGTTTTAGAATGCGTTAAATTGATCACAAAAAACCTAGCTCAGCTGCCGATACATTCAGGTACCCATAAACACTTTACCAGGGGGAGAAATAATCTGATTCTTCCTCGTCCAAATCTAGAACTTTTTAAAAGGAATCCGAGCTACGTCGGAATTATATGCTACAATAAGCTACCCTCTAGTATAAAAAATATATGCCGCGAAGGAAAAATGCTCCAATTTAAAAATAAACTCAAATTATATCTAATTGAAAGAGAATTTACGACATTAACGATCTCTAAAAACTGTCTGCATCTCGACTATATCTCTTTCTGTAATAGGTTTTAAAACGATTTTCAATTTGACTAAAACGTATTAACTATTTTTTATTATTAGGTAGGCACATATTAATTATACCTTGACTATTTTTATTTACAATATAATCACTAAGACATTTTATTTTACTTTTTGACAACCGTCCCTTTTTTTGTTATTTTTGACATTACATTTATTAATTTTATACTAAAAAAACTTATTTTTATCGGTATTTTAAAGAATAATTTACTCTGTGTTTTTAATCTGGTAAACTAAATGGTGAGACTCGATTTTTTTCTACAATAATACCTTCTTCATTCTTACGAGTAACCTTTTACGTTTTGATTAGTAGTAGAAGAATTTGATCATTAAAAAAGAATTCAATGTTATCACGGCCAAATGTAATACTACTGTCTATACAACTATGTATTAGTTTTTAAGACAATAAACAATTTGATTTGATTGATTTGAGTTCTTCGGCGACGAGCGCTTAGTGAGAAAAGGGAATCTGACGATTTAACGGATTTAATCATCTACATTCTACGCAAATACACTGACCGGCGCAAATTCAATATGATTTCGGCCCAAAAAAGCATCTGTGTACCAAATTTCAAGTCATTAATTATAATATTTCGAGATTGAAAAATGACTAGTGCGCTCCCTGGTGAACCGATTTTAACCGATTTTTTTTCGACTCTGGCTATGGCTAAATGATGCCCTCATGCCCAATTTCAGCTCAATCGGATTAAGCGTTTCGGGGCCATTGTGAAGGAATACAGGCAGACACACAGAGATACCGACAGATATACTTTTATCTATACATTATCTTATCCTCTTAGGTGGGCTCAAAATGGATATTTCAGTTTTCATCTCGCATAAAAATTGCGTTCACAATAATTTTCCTCCTTATTGGTTGGTGGCCTAGGAAATTAAAAATTTGCAACTTCAAAATTAACCATGTCACAAATTTATAATACTCAACAAGTTTCGTCTAAATTATAGGTACTTATTATGTCGCTGTAGTCTTCTGATGTTTTATTTTATTTTTTCGTAAATATGGATTTTACTGTTGATATCATAGTAAGTTATGTAGCCTATATTTACTAATACCTAAACCTGTATACTACATATGTAAATATAATGCAAATATTTCAGCTAAATGCCCTACTATTCCGGTTCGATCGAATGGACAATAATGTGAGGGGTTCGCATTTGGCTGTCAATATTTTAGAAGACAAACGAGCGCGCGATAAGCCCGCCCCGTAAAAAAACCGCTATGTTTTACAGCTTTATTCACAACTGCGAGATAGAGCACTGTAGTGGAAAGAAATTTATTGAAAATCAATATTACCCGGCCGGAAACAAAGGCAGAAGTGTTTTTTGGGACAGTCTTTGTTTACGACCCCTGCCTGCCGACCGACCGACCGCCTACGCCGCTGGCTGTCTGCTTTCTAAGGCGTGTCTGGAAAAAGTAATAAATTAAGGAAATTTTCAGGCGGCGCTTTTTGTCCCCAGTGCCGGGAAGACTCGGGACATGAAATACAGTTTCGAACTGTCAAATCGCAAGTAATCACAATTATATATTGTGACAATATACGTTGATTCCGATTACGGCTGCAGTGAATATTGACGTCTCTCGGACTTACATACAGTGTACTGGGAGCCCACACATTCGGACAGATATTTGCATGCCAGCTCACACCAACATCCGTACCATCTACGTTCAGTGCAAAAGTCGCTCGTAAATCGAGCAGGCGATCTATGCGACGCTGAATATTTTCTGCAGGAGATGGTAGGTACATATCAAAGATGTCCTTAGGAAAAATAGTTACGGAAAATATCACGAGACACACACGATCCAATACAGACAAACTAAGAAACCGAGCAGATCACGAGCGATCTTACCATACGTTAAGGGAGTGACAGATCGAATATGCAAAAAAAATCGATACAAAAACGATCTTAAAGCCGACCCAAAATATATCTCGATCTCTGAGACCTGTGAAGGATGTAATACCACTACAAGCCCCGGGTGTGTATAAAATCTAATGCAGCTGTTGTTTAGCCTACATCAATAAACAAAACGGCCCATAGCCACTCGACTGATGGAACACATCGGCCCGTATTTCGTTTCTCTCGGGCTTAAATTAAGCTGGTGTTAAAAATTAAGAACTTAAGATATAGATATGAATAAACGATTACTTACGATAATCTGCGCTCATCATCTCTTCTTCGATTTAAAAGCCAATGCTGAGCAAACATTTTTGAAGATTGCAACACGACAAGGCTTCGGAATCACAAGCAAAAACAAGTTACGCGGCTGTCAGACGAAGACTGATCGATTTTAGACCGTTCTTAGAAAAGACCCCGAACAAGACCTATCCGCCATGACAGTTGTCGAATTAATAAAATATTACTTGTTTTATTTCTCTGGCGGGTTGCTACATTGTAGAAAGGAAACCAACGATACAGATTAAAAGGATAAACCTTTACTCTTCAAAGAGATTTATTTCGGGTTCCTAGAGAAATTATGAGTGGCGAACTGCCCGCGAATATTTCTTAATGCAACCGCATAAAAGCACAGCGCGAGGCGCGCGCGGGTGAAATTAAATAAGGGCCCGTCCGCGCAGAACTGCTTTCTCTTAATTACAACGGACCCAAAAATTTCTACAATTTTGCTTCGGGGATTAACCGCTAACTTAATTATAATTTTAATCAACTCAAAGGTAACTCCGAAGCCGACCTAACAAATTGTGTTATTTTAGTCGCGCGCGGCGCCGCTGCACGTTTTCACCAGAGTGTGAACTCAAATATGGGCCGCCCCCCTTTCCCTCCCCCCCAATTAACCGATTTTGTTTGCCCGCTTGACCCATGTCTGTGATTAAGTGTGCCGATGCGTAATTGCTGTGTGTGTTGTGTGTTTTAATGTTTTCGCAGTGGTGAATCCCAATCGACTGAAAATATTGGAGCTCTTTTAATGCGCTATAAGGTCACTTGTTCATACACGTTTTCTCGCCGTAGAAACATAAGCTTATAAAATCGAAGACTATCGCGATTGTTTCACATTATAAATAGGATAGAAAACGAATTTACCGCTTGAAATTTGTAGGACCCGACGTTTCGGTGACGTTGCAGCCGCCGTTGTCTAGGGTAGACTGAAGAGCTGTCAGTCCGTTTTTTTGCGGGTAGGCCGCAAACCGCTGCCGCCACTGCGTAGGTTATAACGGTGGTGGGGGGCCGGGCTCGGAGCGCGGGAATTTTGAAAATCTGTCTTGCACACAACACTCACTGTATCGCAACGCAAAGACGTAAGACAGGATACAGTGAGTGTTGTGTGCAAGACGGATTTTCAAAATCCCGCGCTCCGAGCCCGGCCCCCCACCACCGTTATAACCTACGCAGTGGCGGCAGCGGTATGCGGCCTACCCGCAAAACAACGGACTGACAGCTCTTCAGTCTACCCTAGACAACGGCGGCTGCAACGTCACCGAAACGTCGGGTCCTTCAAATTTCACGCGGTAAATTCGTTTTCTATCCTATTGAAAAAATCATTATTGACATTACAGTTCGAGGTATTTCCATTATATAAAGTGGTTGGGATTTTTACCCGGTTTGCATAAACCCACTTTACTTGTGAATTTACGCGACCCCCTTTGTGCTGGGTAATTACCCCTTCGATTATCTTCAATGGTTTTCACCTTGGACTGTATTCAAATGGTAATCACTCACCAGCTAGGTTGGTTTTTCTCTCAGGGGTGGTTGTCTCGAACGATTGGTGGATTCCAACCTCACAAGGAAATTAGTTCGGCGAGAGGCTTCCGTGATAGAACCTCACTTTCCTCAGGTCACGCAGGATAAGCTTCCGTCGAAAATAAACACTTTTTATTCGCGAGACTTTCTTTTATTCGGTCACTTATCTTTACTTTTACATTGAGTTCCGAGTACTTATAATTTACTACTAAGTCCCGGTGCTTGGATCGCGGCGCGTTCACGCTGATCCTTTGCCAATTTACAACTGAAGCTTTCGCTCTTTTCTGTCGTCGATCGCCATTACATTTTTTTCTAAGATAGCGACCGCCCTTACCTCTCATTGGTCTAGATCCTTCCAGAAATTTCTAAACACACCCCTATTACTGCGCCGCACACGTTTTGTCCAATAACGAGACAGGGCGCATAACAGATGCAACCCCGTTTGAGAGAGACATCGCGATCATGCTTCCTCGCTTGCACGCTAGAGCGAGAAGCGAATACACTAGTTGTCTCTGTCTTACATTTAAACATTTTATAGACATATTATTTGCTTAATTTAAAAGAAAAGAATCTACCCTAGTACAGGCATTAACCTAGTTGGGTAGTTTTTAAGACATAATTTTCGTACTACTTCCTCTTAAATAAAGCATTATTATTATTATTGTTATTACAGATTCTCGTCGCAAACGCCACCGTTCCCGAGTACATATTGTCTTAAACATAGGTTAGTTTCAGGTCATTAGTAACAAGTTAATATTAATGTTAGATCGTTAATTAGGCTAATTAAGTTGTCTCTCCTAGCGCTTTACTTTACATTAAACGAAATACTATATGCTATGCTTTAATTAATCATGCAAGTTTCTTTACATTTTAAACTATATTATTTCTAGGGTGAATTGTGGGATTTGGAGTATGTATGATTTTTTGTAACGTCCACGGTTTTTATTTCGTAGTCTTTTGCCAGTCGCCTCGCCAGGGAATTTATCGTTACCATGTGTTACTAAGGGGTCCTTTTCACGATTTATTTTGAATGGGAACGTTGTCGGTCCCTGGATTCTCGTGTTTCAGGGTCGACCGCTCGTTTATTTTATATTTTATAGCCCCTTTCTGTCCTTTCCTTTGAGTTATCAGCTATTTTTCAAGGAATCTCATATCCTCGGCGTCCGTGACTAATTATGTTTCCTACCCTTTGTAAGAGGGTCTCACTTTTAGGGAAGATTTATCGACCCTGGCGTCCGCTCTTTCGGATATTCTGAACCATTCCCCCCCCCCAATGGGCTCTGAGCCTCATTGGCTCCTGTCTCCATCTATTTGGTTTACCTAATTTACATCTTATTTACATAATCCAGTCTTATTTTTTACTCATTCACCTATGGGATTCTACTTATCTAACTGTCATATTCAATTTTCCTTATTGGTCTAGTGAGGTGACGGATCTTTCTTATTCAACCTATGAGAATTTCTCATTAATCTACTTAGAATATGTACCGCTTTCCGTTAACTTTCGTTTTTCATTTCTTACGAGACAAACGTCAACTTGCGTTTTCACTTTTAAATTCTAGCTAGACTATTTTTATTTTCTACTGTGACGAATAGACTTTCGCTTTTTCCACTTAGACATTAGTGACAGTTGTTTCTGCCTGATCAGCTGTTGTATGTATTTTTACAAGTTTACTGACAGGGCGCCTATACACTTTCCCGTCCACTAATAGGTCTACTATTCGCACTTGGCCTGTTTTGTCAGGGAAAACTTGAGTCACCCGACCTCTGGCCCACCTTCCTCGTTCTAGGGAAGGATCTAACAGGACTACTAAGTCTCCGATTTTTAACGGAGTTCCCTTTGTCGCCCACTTAGGTCTTTTAACCAACAATGGAAGTACTTCTTTAGACCAGCGGTACCAGAAAGCATCAGCAAGTATTTGCGATTGTTTCCAGTGATTTTTGTTAGATAACTCAGTTGTATTATTCTGACCTACCGCTGTACTATCATCTGCATGGCCTAATAGGAAATCTGCGGGTGTGAGGGGTCTCTCATCCCGAGTATCTAGAGATATATACGTGAGCGGCCTGTGGTTCATCATCGCTGAGACTTCGCATAATAATGTTCTCAGCACATCTTCATTTGGCGCTCGCTCCTTTAATATGGCATATAACGATTTTTTTGCCGTTTTTATCTGACTCTCCCAAACTCCACCGAAATGGGGTCCTGAAGGAGGGGAGAAACTCCATTTTATCTCGTCGGCACTTAGACGATCCCTCACTTCATGGTTGTCGATAGCTGACAAAACTTTTCTTAATTCAGCGTCCGCACCGCGGAACCCAGTGGCATTGTCGCTCATAATTTCCCGCGGCTTCCCCCTGGCTGCTATAAAACGTCTTATAGCTAACAAGGCCGAGCTGGTTGACAAATCTCCAGCTAGTTCGATATGGGTCGCTCTCGTGTTAAAACAAGTGAAGAGTAATCCATATCGTTTTTCCACTTTCTTTCGATTAGTGACGAAGAACGGCCCAAAAGCGTCCAAACCTACAGTGTGGAAACAGCGCCTTCGGGTGGTTATTCGCGCGGATGGGAGTTGGCCCATTTGTGCGGTCATAGGCTTCGCGCGGCGGATAGTGCAATAGACACATTCTCGTGAGATCTTTTTCACCGTTTGTCGCGCCCCAATGACCCAAAACTGTTCTCTCAGCACTGATAAAATTAATTCAGCGCCGCCGTGAGCATTAATCTCGTATAAATGTTTCACGAGCAACACCGTGAATCTATCCTTACCGTGTAATATATATGGCCTTTTTGTGTCGAAAAGTGTGTCGTTCGCATTTTCGATCCGGCCTCCTAACCGTATTAACCCTTCCGCGTCGATATACGCGTTCAATCCGAACAGACGGCTGTCTTTCGGCAATATTTTCTGATGACGTATCAGGTCTATCTCGTGCGCGAAAATTCGATGTTGTGATTCCTTGATCAGAAATTTTTTCCCGGTTGCGATATCGTCGCTTTCGAGTACTTTTGACGTGGTTTTTTTTCTACACAGATCTATAAATTTTTTCACATATGCCATGGTTCGACTCGCCCGCATGTACCGGGAAAATCTACCTATGTCAATTACGCTTTCATTTTTTTCTGTCGTTGTTAGTACAAGTTTTGTCTTAAATTCTAACAATGCTCTCTCTTCCGGTTTCGGATCGGTTGGCTCCTGGAGCGGCCAGTGTTCTCTACTGCCACGCAAGAAAGCAGGTCCCGCGAACCATCTACCTTCCGGGCTTAAATCTATCTTGGTGGTATTCCGTGTGCCATCATCAGCGGGGTTGTCGCTCCCTGCTAACCAATGCCACTGTCTTGGAGACGTGAGCTCATCGATCACACCTAGTCTATTTGCTACAAACTGGAGGTGACATTCCTTTTGTGACAAAATCCACCACCACACATTTTTTGAGTCTGTCCACATAAAGACGTCATCGAAACTTAATGCGCTCTCTTGTTTTATTTTTGAGGCCAGTTCAGCACCTAACAGCGCCGCGGTGAGTTCTAACCTGGGGATTGTCAGTTTGCCTTTCAAAGGTGCCACTCGAGTTTTGCTAGCCATAAAAGATACCTTGTGCTCGCCGCTACAGCCTGTAATCCTAACATATGCAACAGCACACATCGCCTTTTCAGACGAATCGCAGAATACGTGCAATTGCCTTTTTTCACCCGCTTGTTTGGTGGCGCCATTATAACGTGAGATTCGCACACCTTGCGCTAATCTCAGTTCTTGCAACCACCGAAGCCAATATTTAACTACATCGCTCGGGATCTCGTCGTCCCAGGCCACTCGGCTACTCCATACCTGCTGCATGATCAGTTTAGCCCTTATAGTTAGCGGTGAAAGCGCACCCATTGGGTCCCATAGCTGCATTATTAATTTTAGCGCTTCCCGCTTCGACGGAATCTTATTTCCCGTCGTCAGATCTTCGCTGAGGCGGTCCATGCTCACATTAAATGCTAACTGATCAGAGGCAGGTAGCCACGTCAAGCCTAATATACGTTGTGACGTCAACTCACCCTTTTCCAGAGATACTTGCGCGAGCGCGCGGTTTTCTTCCGGTATCCCGGTTAAAGCCTCGTTTTTATTTGAAGCCCAACCGGTCATAGTGAAATTCCCAGCTTTATGAATCAAATTAATTTCCCTGATGACTTGTTTTGCTTCCTCTAACGTGTCTACTCCCGCCAGCAAATCATCAACGTACGAATCGCGCTCTATTATTTTTACAGCCGCTGGGTACTGGTCCTTAAACCGAGCTGCGTTTTTATTTTTTACGTAGATCGCGGAGGCCGGGGAGCAACAACTACCGAATATTAGACAGTCCATTTTTAAGATTTTTGGAGGACTTTCACGCTGGAAACCTCGCCAGAGAAACAGCTGACTGAAGCTATCTTCCTCTCTCACTTTTATCCGAAGATACATATCTCTTATGTCGGCCGTGAAAGCGATTGCATTTTCACGGAATCGTAATAAAATTCCTAATATGCTATTTAAATAGTCTGGTCCACCTAATAACATGCTATTCAGTGACCCGCCTGCGCCCGAGGACGCAGCGTCGTGAACGACACGAATTTTGTCTTTCTTCGCGGGGTGAATAACCCCCAGGTGCGGAAGAAATAACACTCGAGGGCGGTTTTTTAATTGTTTTTCCTCGACTTCCGAAGCATACCCCTCAGCTAGATATCTCTCTATCTGCTGGCAGTATTTTTCTCCATAAAGACGGTCGGAGTCCATTTTCCGTTCCACTGACCTCAGCCGAGTCATTGCCATGTCTCTGTTATCTGGTACGGAAAAGTTCACCTCTTTCCATAACAGACCTGTCTCCCAGACTCCATTTTTTAAAGAAGTAGTATCTTCTAAGATTTTTCCAGCCCTAACATCGGCCTGAAGCTTTCGCTTTTTCTGTGGCCAATCGTACTCTAGCTTCAGATTTTCTTCAAGTAATTTATCTAAAGAAGGTTCATTTTCCTGATTTAAGCATAGCGCCGGGTACCTAATGTCTCGTTCGAGAGCGTTATTGCCGCCGATAGCCACCCACCCCAGGAGTGTTTTAGATACCGATAGGCCCCCGTCTACCATTTTTAATCCTCTAGAGACTATCAGTTCCCAACAATTAGCTCCCAGGAGCAGGTCAGGTTTTACGGTCGTCGCCTGAGTCGAACGCACCATCCCTCCGATCGGCCTCTGCGCACTTATCACGCTTTTGACCTCCGGTAGATTTAACGAGGCTACGCTGTAAGCTCGTACTACGTATTCCTTCTTACCTAAATCTCCCCTTACTTTGAAGGACACCGCTTCGGCACTGCTATTACTCTCTCTCATATTCCCGATTCCAGAGAGCTGTAATCCCTGCGTCGGGCCTCGAATGCCTAGTTCTATTGCCACGCTCTGATCAATGAGTGAAACAGTCGCGCCTGCGTCTAACAACGCATATAATGTTTTTCTACCCCGGGTTCCAACTACGGTTATCGGTAATACTTGCAGAATGACCTGGTTTCCAGATACTGCGTTCGCCACTACCTCGGAGCTCGCGCGCGGCGCCGCCGCGATGTCCGCCTCGTTCGCAGGCGGCGGGGCGGTCAGCAGATAATGATATTTGCCCTTTGGAAACCGTTTATATGCCGAACACGATTTTCGGCCGTGGTTGTGCCCTAAACATTTAAAACACCTACGCATTTTTTTTATCTCATCCCAGCGGCTTGCTAAAGTTAGATTTTTAAATTCTTCACATTTATTTAAATAATGGGATTTCTCACACCGAGGGCACTTAGGGTCTTCTTTGCCCTGGGTATGTAAAATATATTTTTTAGAGCCCGTTTCTTTCTGTCTCTTGTCTCGCGGGTTATCATAACTTTTCCTAGGGAGCTCTGCGGTACACAGACCGGCGTCTTGTGCGCTGATCGCTAATTTCTCTAACCATAATGCGAAATAAACTAATACCGGATCGTTTAAACCAACCCTTCCCCTGTCAGCTAGCCACAGAGTTAATAAGTTCTTTGGCAATTTTGCCACAAGTGAAGCCAATAAGTCTGGATTATAAAGATGTTCTAATTTATTTACCGATTTTACGGTCGCGACCAGATTTTTTATCTGGCACGCAAATCGCATTAAACCGTCTGCATCTAGACTATCAGATAACCCTTTTTCTTTCCTCAAATCCGCTATCGTTCTCTGAATAATTAAATTCGTATTACCGAATAGCGCCTCTAACGTGGTCATGATATTTGTCACGTTGTCAGGACTTAAAAGCAAACCCGTCACTGCCTCGCGTGCTCTACCTTTTAATGCTGTCTGCAAACGCAATAAGTTTTGTGCATCATTTAAATGCATTACGTCTGTCGACTGTTTGAAAATAGCTTTGAAGGCTACGAATTCTAAAGGATTCCCGTGAAATGAAGGTAACTCTTTTGCAAAATGCGGTTTTGTGGACGCTACAGAAAAAATCCTACATACCTCTTTTATCATTTTTTCGCTCGAGCTGCTAATTCCATCGCTGCTCGTACCCAGGTCCGTATCAGCGGCGGCCTTTACCGCCGCCGCCGACACCGCCTTGGTCTCTGCCCTAGCGTTGTCCGCAGCTGCCGCGCCGCTCGCATTCGCCGCGCCGCCCGCATTCGCCGCGCCGTCCGCCACCGTCGCGCCGTCCGCCATCGTCGCGCCGGACGCCGCCGCGTTGCCCGGTTCCGATCGCCCGCCGTCTTCACGCCGCCGTGCCGCTTCTCCATTTTCTTCTGCGAATGTTCCCCCCCAGGGTTCTGGTGAAGTCTCAGCCGCTGGAGTTTGATACTCGGCCCATCTCGACACTCTGCTAGCTGCCGTGTTGTCCCCCGCGACGTCGCGATCATTTTCCTGACTGCTCGTTTCTGTCCCGAAGGTTTCGGAGACAATTTCCAGCATCCTCATAGCATGCCGCGAGTCTTCTTCCGCTGCATCCAGTTCTTCCTGCATCGCTGCTCGTTGAAGGTCCATGTCAGCCTCTTCTTCGATTTCTTCAGCCGCTCTGCGCGCCGTGCGCCGCGCAGCCACTTTTTTCAGTTCCGCATCCAATTTATTTTTATCAGCTTTTTTCTTGGCTTTTTGGAGGTTCACTCTTCGAAGTTCTTCAGATGCTGCTCGCAGTTCCTGAACGTGCTCGCTTCTTCTGCTGCTCTCTGACCAGGCGCGCGATGAAGGTCTTGGATTTTCGGATTGCGTGCTTTTCGAATCCATATTTTTATTTTTCTTTTCTCGTTCTTGATCCAAAGTCACTTTTCTTTCCGATTTTCTTTATTCGGCTTGACGGAGGACCACGATGGTTGGGATTTTTACCCGGTTTGCATAAACCCACTTTACTTGTGAATTTACGCGACCCCCTTTGTGCTGGGTAATTACCCCTTCGATTATCTTCAATGGTTTTCACCTTGGACTGTATTCAAATGGTAATCACTCACCAGCTAGGTTGGTTTTTCTCTCAGGGGTGGTTGTCTCGAACGATTGGTGGATTCCAACCTCACAAGGAAATTAGTTCGGCGAGAGGCTTCCGTGATAGAACCTCACTTTCCTCAGGTCACGCAGGATAAGCTTCCGTCGAAAATAAACACTTTTTATTCGCGAGACTTTCTTTTATTCGGTCACTTATCTTTACTTTTACATTGAGTTCCGAGTACTTATAATTTACTACTAAGTCCCGGTGCTTGGATCGCGGCGCGTTCACGCTGATCCTTTGCCAATTTACAACTGAAGCTTTCGCTCTTTTCTGTCGTCGATCGCCATTACATTTTTTTCTAAGATAGCGACCGCCCTTACCTCTCATTGGTCTAGATCCTTCCAGAAATTTCTAAACACACCCCTATTACTGCGCCGCACACGTTTTGTCCAATAACGAGACAGGGCGCATAACAGATGCAACCCCGTTTGAGAGAGACATCGCGATCATGCTTCCTCGCTTGCACGCTAGAGCGAGAAGCGAATACACTAGTTGTCTCTGTCTTACATTTAAACATTTTATAGACATATTATTTGCTTAATTTAAAAGAAAAGAATCTACCCTAGTACAGGCATTAACCTAGTTGGGTAGTTTTTAAGACATAATTTTCGTACTACTTCCTCTTAAATAAAGCATTATTATTATTATTGTTATTACAGATTCTCGTCGCAAACGCCACCGTTCCCGAGTACATATTGTCTTAAACATAGGTTAGTTTCAGGTCATTAGTAACAAGTTAATATTAATGTTAGATCGTTAATTAGGCTAATTAAGTTGTCTCTCCTAGCGCTTTACTTTACATTAAACGAAATACTATATGCTATGCTTTAATTAATCATGCAAGTTTCTTTACATTTTAAACTATATTATTTCTAGGGTGAATTGTGGGATTTGGAGTATGTATGATTTTTTGTAACGTCCACGGTTTTTATTTCGTAGTCTTTTGCCAGTCGCCTCGCCAGGGAATTTATCGTTACCATGTGTTACTAAGGGGTCCTTTTCACGATTTATTTTGAATGGGAACGTTGTCGGTCCCTGGATTCTCGTGTTTCAGGGTCGACCGCTCGTTTATTTTATATTTTATAGCCCCTTTCTGTCCTTTCCTTTGAGTTATCAGCTATTTTTCAAGGAATCTCATATCCTCGGCGTCCGTGACTAATTATGTTTCCTACCCTTTGTAAGAGGGTCTCACTTTTAGGGAAGATTTATCGACCCTGGCGTCCGCTCTTTCGGATATTCTGAACCATAAAGCAAATTCTTAATGTTCTTTACTTATATTACTAACTAATTTTATGGTAAGAAAAACGTCTAAAAGGGATTAGATTTCTTGTACATTATTTGCTTATATTAATGTTTTCAAATATATTCTACTCATTTCTACTAAAAGCGAAATATTATATATAAAACCTCTGAGTTTACTTTAATATTTTCACAAAAAGAAACATTTCAATAGTTTTACAGCTAAAAAATAAACAATAAAAGCTGGAGTTCTCAAAGGAGGCACTAATTTTTTTCAAGCAAGGCCGAATCAATAATTCTGCATGTGAAGACGAATAGAAGAGAAATTGATTTAATGAGGTATCATTGGTATTCAGCAGAAGAAATATATTTTAATAGTTATTGTAAATAAGTTAATAGTAAAAACACATTTTTAAAAACAAGCTTTTATTAATGCTCTGTCCTGATCCAACCCTGGGTGCAGCAGCCATATCATACTTGAACATAGAACGAGCTATTATAATTAAATACTATACAGAATTTCGGGTTTGTGCTATTGACCGTTGAGGAGTCCCCTCGTTGGAAGGCAACCCTGGGTGCAGCAGCCCTGTCGTGGCGAAATTTAGAACGGGCTATTTTAATTGAACGCGTATAAAAAATTTCGTTTTTGTGCGGTTGACCGTTGAGGAATCTCCTCTTTGAGAGCCAACCCTGGGTACAGCAGCCATGTCTGTCATGTTGAATGCGTATACAAAATTGTGTAACTGTGCTGTTGACCGTGGAAGAGTAGCTTAATCGGGAGCTGATCCTGGGTGTAGAATGAGGTCCTACTCACCATAAAAATGCAATGTCATCGGAACTGAAACTATAATTAAATTTTGAACTTCATAGGAAAAAAGTAAGTGGTCTAATTCAGCTTGCAAGATTTGACAAACAAACTAACATACATACTAACAAACATTACAAGGTAAATAAAAGCTTATAAAAATATTGCATATTGTATGTGTAAAAGTGATTTTAGCCACTATCCGCCGTAGATGTTTCACCTTTAACCAATGGTCGTGCGTTATTATTTTATTTATTTATTTTATTTAAGAAATATTTACTAAAAAACATAGATTTGCTTACAAAAATAACAGGAACCAAATAGCAAAACCTTAACCTTTTGCTTATTTGATTCTGTCACCCAACTGGGACTAGCTCGTTCTAGGGTGGACAGGACTCTAATATTACAATCAATTTTGCTTGATTGCTTGATTGCTTACAAATGTACAAGTTTTAGTAAAAAGCTAATAACACTAAATTGCTCTAAAATGTAGTCTTCAAAAAAAAAAATATATTTTTTATTTTTAAAAGATTATATAATAAGTAAAATGCAATTTCATTATATAATCGGCAATTAATATAATATAAAATTCGTTTAAATAATACAAATAAAGTTATATTTGATAAAAGAAAGAAACAGTTATTAATATTAAATATATGTTAGGTAATATAGGATTCATTATAAAAAATACCTAGTCAAAAAAGTACAATTCATTGTCAAACTAATATATAACACCAAAGTCAAATAATTTTTGGTAGTGAGTTCAATATTAAAATATACTCAACATACATGTTTAAAAATATGTTAATAATTTGTGCACCTAAGTTTTATTACACTGTTATTTCTAACATTTGAATTATGGTTGTCTGTCATGATTCGATAACCATTTCTTTAATTTATTTTTGAATTCCCTAAATCGCTGCCTTAGTAAAATAGGGACCTAACTCTAAATCGGTTGTTTCACAGTTTAAGTCATAGATAGACTCCTTAAAGCATCCTCTATCGATTGGTCTGTGTAAAGTATTTGTACGATGAAAGAGAGAGAAAATACGATGATTCGGTCTCTTTCCCACTGGTTGATTTTGGACGTCACGTTAGTGTAACAAGGACTGATTTGGTTTTGTGTCGGCATGGTCACGTCAAACGTTGGCGCATTTCGAGTTAAGCCTGTCTATTACCAAAACTTAAGGTGACTTAAGATTATTTTTTTGTGAAATAAAAACCTTCATCTGGTTTAGGTCTTTCTATTACAAAAATGCTTGGAAGTTTTATGACTTAACTTATACTGTGTCTTTATTACACAACATTTATTATAAATATCGTAGACTTAACCCTAATTGTGTCTCTTTATCAAAAATAAACTGTAATATGTTATTGTCCTATTATGCTTTAGGTCTGTTTATAATTAGGTTTAATTTATAAATTTTGAATTATTCATAGGCCTATTTTATTATTAGTCTCTTTTATGTACCCTGTTATACAAATTTAGAAGGTATTCTCATGAATTAGGTCCATTTCATACTGAAAAACATGGTGATTTATTAGTTGCAAATGGATGTCCACATGAAATTAAATTAAATCCACATTTTTAAAAGTTATAATTATTTATATTGGACTATTTTTTCCCCTGGCATTTGTTACTGCGAATATTTTTTCGCTAATATTTTTGGTTGTTTTAGGCAACAAATCATAGAAGAAGAATAAAATGTCAAGAATCAAGAATGCACGCATTAAAAAAAAATTGAGAATTTAGATGCCGGAAAAACCAATTATGACAAGGAAAATCAGGTTTACGTAATATTATTCTACTTACATTAGTTAAAATGTGATATTTTTGGACCCGATAAAAGTAAGTGTCTACTACTCTATTTTACAATAATAATTTGTTAACTTCTCAAATCCTAGTAAATTTTATTGACAAACTTAACGAACGTAAAACTTAATTAACTATATTTAAATAACAGTGCTGGCCTATTTTAGTGTCTTTGTCAAGAAGTAAGACAAACTAAAAGTTTTACTACAAATCAAAATGAAGATTGGCTGGAAAATAACGAAGAAGAAAACTGGGTTCGTGATACTTAATTATATCTTTAATTCTATCTAAAGTTATTATGTCGTGTTAATGACAACTTATTTTAAAGGAGGCATCAGACACAACTGTACAGTCTCCGCAAACAATGCAAGAAAATATTGTGCCAATACCATCCACTGAGTTTTTCAACATCCCAGCTCCAAATAAGGCTTGCCTGCAAGTAAATATCGAGGTACTTAATGAAAAAATTTTTCAATCAATTTATTGCCATTAAGATATTCACTTTATATGTACAATATTTTATTTACAGGAGGAAATACGATCTTCTCAAAACTATCCAGCGGTGTTAACACCTTTAAAGAATGTTCAATTGAACCAATATGAAAATCAGTGCTTTCCTGATACTCTTAGCGACATAAGTCATATCTGTGCTACTTATAAGGTATTGATGAAATTTTTTATTTGTTTTAATACTTGATTATAATAGCATGTCTAGTTTTAGTTACTTATTTAATTAATTATTATGTTCAGGATGTGTCAGAAACAGCGTTTCAATTCGATATCGATATACCATCCATATCAGCATCAATACCACGAAATATGTCAAGGAAAAACTATGAGATCACACCCATTGATTCAGATGAGAGCGATGCGGATTTAAGTGACAATGATCCGACATACACACTTTGTGGCAATAGCAGTCAGATGATGCAGCCTAAGTCAAACAGAAGATCTTCATCCAGTGATTCTAATAGCAGATCGTCATCGTCGACTAGCAGTTTGTCATCGCCCAATAGCAGCTCCTCGTCAGATAGCGTCAAGTCTGATATGCATGAAGATCAAGAAAACAATGATTCCATGGTGTCAAGATTTCCCGCTTCAACAGCAACGTCAAATGTAGAGGAGAATGGAGAAAATGGCATGGAACAGCATATCAGATCAATAAAACGTTCACAAAGGAAACAAAACTCAGCTATACTAAAAAGAAACTTGGGACAAGCGTGCTTAAGTTCAAATAAAGAAATTCTAGCTCGTGAAGTAAAGCCTCCCTGTTCTAGTAAATGCAGACTCAAATGCAATGACAAAATTGTAGCCGCACAAAGATTGCAGTTATTTGAGACATTTTGGGGTTTAGGTAACATCAACCTACAACGTTCATTTATTGCCTCTTGTCTTGTTCAAGTGGTTCCCAAATACAAATACTGAAACGTGGAAAAACCAAGAAATTTAAACCAAGCAATCTTTTTTCATATTGAAAATAAGAAG
Source organism: Micropterix aruncella (assembly GCA_944548615.1). Lineage (NCBI taxonomy): Eukaryota > Metazoa > Arthropoda > Insecta > Lepidoptera > Micropterigidae > Micropterix > Micropterix aruncella. The sequence goes on from OX155965.1 coordinate 20,602,084, forward strand.
AAAAGAGTATGCAAAATCTTTTTCATAAATACTCTGGATATAACAGATGAAATCATAAGAACAGTCAAGGATAAAACAGATTTAAGTGGTTTCGTTCAGAAAGATTTCAGAGGAAAGCATGAGCAATATAAAAAACAGACGAAGAAATAATCCAAGATATTATGATTGATCATATAAATATCATACCTCGCGTTGAAGCACATTATGTCAGATCATCTACATCAAAAGAGTACATTGAGGGATCAAGAACATTAGCCAGTATTTATAGGGACTTCGAAAAAATTCAGAAGGAAAGAAATAGACCAGCTGGAAAATAACACAAATTTAATGAAGTTTTTAATACAAAATTTAATATTTCATTTCATAAGCCTAAAAAGGATCAGTGCGATCTATGCTCACAGTATGTTAATTACAGTCAAGAGGAAAAAGAGAAACTGAAAAATAAGTATGAAACGCATATAAAAGAAAAAGAATTGTGTCGAAAAGATAAATTAAGAGATAGACAAAATATAGATGAAAACAAACAAACATTATATTCATAAAGTGCTATCGTCTTTTACGATTATTGAGATAACTTAACAATTAAAAGATAAATGGAGAAGGCGCTAAACATTTTATATTTGTAGATCACATTATTTGATATAGGTAATTTTATTGGTAAAATGAATGTAGGTGGTAATATTAACCTTAAAATGCCAGTAAGGTACTTAGTATTTTAAGAATAGTAAAAAAGTTTATTTAGTATTTTTTAAAGACTGAATAACTTTTGCTCCTATGGTTAAGTTAGTTGTTTCTATGGTTAAGTTAGTTAGAATGGTTTGATTATGGTTATTGAGTAGTCGATAACCATATACAATCTTTTCTTTTGTTACTTTATTTTTCACCTATTTTATTTGTATTATAGCAACGTAGTGCTTTATCAAATTTGCTATTGTTAATAAAGTTAAATCGAACTTTTTACCTCTTTCTCTGTATACACACCATTTATTATTTCCTAAATAACATTTATTATTTGACCTTGGTGATTTCATACGGATTGTGATGTGTGGAAATTGAAAATAAAGCATATTCTATATTCTAAACTGACTCATTTGTAACTAAATTATTTTAAAATATTCCAGAAGAAAGACCCATATTGTTTTATGTCATATTTTTTTCCACTTTTCTAAAATTAAACGGACTGAATTCGCATTAGGTCAATTAATATTGATAATATTTCAGAAAAATAATGGCACTATAAGGTTTGAGTCGCCAGCTTATAAAAATATTTCAGAATTAAAGTGACCTAAATTAGAACAAACCCTTTTTTCTATGAATTGATAAATATGTTTTTAAAAATTACAAAAGTATTTAATTATACCATTAATCTCTCATGTACTGAAAAAAACTTAAGTCAATATCTTTTATACAACAAAAGTTATAAGCATTTTAAGGTGGCGCCAGTGATTTGCAAAACGTTTTTTGGCCGTTGTGAACAATCGTGTTTTTGGAGTTGAGTCACTATTATACTAAGGCAGCGAAATGTCAAATTCAATTTTATTTCCATATTGATCAGATTATAAAATCTCGGCGCAATAAAATAATAATGTATTTGTCCAAATGATGTTTTCATTCTCGGTATTATTACGCTATATTCTAAAACTTGTCTCGATGGTTGTCGGTTCTGAAATATTCCTAATTCTTATGATAGCATAAATAGTGAAAATATCTCCTATTAACTACTTACGGCTATTAAGCTAGCATATCAGTGGAGTTTATTTTACCATCAGTAGATAGTCCCAGGTATGGTATTGTCGGCAACATCTTTTATAATTTACATTTACAGTTAGTATTTAATGGCACCCTGTGAGTTTTAAGATGCGTAATTTAATAGTATATTATGGCCAAACCATTTTTTTTATTTCCTGTAGGCCCTTCTCAGTTTTTGATTCTTACAGCGTTCCATGTTTTGTCATCGGCACATGATGCTATTTCCCCAACATCTATCTTTTAATTTTTTAAGGTCATTTAAGTATACGCGGAACAGGATCGGCCCAAAGACGATCCCCTGGTGGCTAACCCCCCCCCCCCCCACCCATTCTCCCTCCCCTCACCATCGCCCTCCCCCCTCGCCCCACACCCTTCTAATCGTTCGTTATTCGCGGCAATGTCAACACTGGCAAAAAATAATTAGGAACCTGTGAAATGGCAATATTGAAAAGTGACAGAAGTCTGTTGAATCGATTTCCATCGTCAGAATACTTGCAATCTTTTAACCTTATTGATCATTGAGTCAAATAGTCATTTTACACTTACAAAGATGACTGAGCAAATTAAGGATAATTACAGCACAGTGACAGTGAAGATCGAAGATAACTTCGGTGATTCAGATTCGAATATTCTTTTGAGCGACCTAATATCAGATAAAGGCCGGAATGTGGTCGAATTCTTCGAGTCAGAGACTAAATTCATTAAGCCAGAACCATTTGAAGGTAAACCACATGGAAGTAGTAATATTGGTGATAGTGGATCTTGGGTTGGAAATGTTAAATCTTTCGTGTGTCCAGAGTGCGACAGGGCGTTTTCTCAGAAAGGTAATTTAAAGACTCACTTAAACACAGTTCACAGAGAGCTGAACAGATTTCCATGCGGGAACTGCGATCATGTTTTTACAGAGAAAGAAAGTTTGAAGACGCACTTGATCACTGTTCATCAGAAATTGACGGAATTTGTTTGCGTCGAATGTGGTCGTACATTTTCACAGCCAGGAAATTTAAAAGTACATATGAACACGGTTCATGGAAAGCTGAAGAGATTTTCATGCGGGGAATGCTCTCGTGGCTTTACACAGAAAGTCAATTTAGAGACGCATTTAAACACTGTTCATAAAAAAATGAAGAAATTTATTTGTGGCGATTGTGGTAGTGCATTTTCACAGCGCGGACATATACAGCTGCATTTGGAAACGGTTCATGGGAAGCTGAAGAAGTTTGTTTGCATCGAATGCGGTCGCCCATTTTCACAACGAGGAAATTTACATGTGCATATGGACACAGTTCATAAAAAGTTGAAAAGATTTTCGTGCGGGGAGTGCGACCGTGCTTTTACAGAGAAAGGAAGTTTAAAGAAGCACATCGACACTGTTCATAGAAAATTGAAGAATTTTATTTGTGGTGAATGCGGACGTGCATTTTCAGAGCCAAGCAAATTACAGAGGCATTTAAACACAGTTCATAGCAAGCTGAGAAAATTTTCATGCGAGCAGTGCGATGGTGCGTTTACAAAGAAAAAAAGTTTAAAGCAGCATTTAGACACTGTTCATAGAAAATTCGAGAGGTTCATTTGTGACGAATGTGATAGTTCATTTTCAGAGCAACGCAAATTAAATAGGCATTTAAACATAGTTCACATAAAGCTGAAAAGATTTTCATGCGGGGAATGCGATCGTGGTTTCACAAATAAAGGAAGTTTAAAGACGCACTTAAACACTGTTCATCTGCAAAATTGAAGAAATTTGTTTGCGTCGAATGTAGTCATGAATTTTACACGCCGGTGAGGTTTAAAGAGGCACATGGACTAGGTTCATAGAAATTGAAGGAATTTGTTTGTACCGAATGTGATTGTGCATTTTCAAAGTAAATTAAATTACAGAGGCATTTAAAAACAGTTCACAGCAAGCTAAAATGATTTTCATGCGAGGATTGCGATCGTGCTTTTACCGAGAAGAAACGTTTAAAGCAGCACAGACACTGTTCATAGAAAATTCAATTCATGTTCATGGAAAATGCAAAAGGTTCATTTGTGACGAATGTGATAGTTCATTTTCAGAGCAAAGCAAATTAAAGAGGCATTTAAACATAGTTCACAGAAAGCTGAGGAGATTTTCATGTGCGAAATGCGATCGTGGTTTTACAAATAAAGGAAGTTTAAAGACACACTTAAACACTGTTCGTCTGAAATTGAAGAAATTTGTTTGCATCGAAATGTGGTCATGAATTTACACGCCAGTGGGATTTAACCCTTGGAGTAAATGGGTATTTTCATGGATGCATCTGTCTCTTTTGCAGGATTTTCGGCGACATCGACCTTAAAGTACTATAACTACGAAACTACTACACCAATCATAAAAAGAACAACTGCACAATGATTGCATTGAAATTTCGAATATAGAATATTGACATATCATTTTGTAAAACAATTAGATAATTATGAATAAATATGAGAACGTCAAAGAAGTGAAAAAAACGCGGAACCAGATCTGGTCGTATCATACTCAACGGATAATTGTTTCAGAACCAGATTTGGTCGTATCATACTCAAGGGGTTAAATAGGCACATGGACTCAGTTCATAGGAATTGAAGAAATTTGTTTGTGGCGAATGGAATTGTACATTTTCAGAGCAAAGCAATATAAAGACGCACTTAGACACTGATCATCAGAAATTCAAGAAATATGTTTCCTTCGAATTTGGTCGTGCATTTGCACATCAAGGAAATTAAAGGTGCATTTGGACACAGTTCACAGAAAGCTGAAGATATTTCATGCCGGGAATTCTATCAGGTTATTACAGAGAATCGAAGTTAATAGGACTTACAACCGTATTTACAGTCGATACTTAAGTACACTCCATGGGAACCCATTAAGTACACTCCATGGGAACCCAACGCCTCAGCTCTGTGACAAAAATTTGCTCACTGGTCGTTGTTTCAAGGAGATTGTCAAAAGCTTACATTATCAGTGACGATTTGTAATCTCTCACGTAACGACGCCGTAAATTCCACACGGAATAATTATGTAGACCGTCTTATTTAAAAAAAAATAAGATTATAAAATCCAAATTATTGTAAGTCATATTGTTAACATACTCGTGGATTTAATTCACAAAAGACACGAAGTTAGCGATATGCTTAACTCGCACTAGGCAAAGTGGGCTTGAGACCACACTTAATTAAATTTGAAAGTTCAAAACACAAGAAATGTCGGCCATTTTCCCTGTCTCGAAATTCAGGTATTATCTATGAATATAAAATATAATGAAGAAGTCTCCCTTAAGCACACACTCGAGTGGCCTACTTGAATGGTTACTTAAGTATCGTATCTGAATAGTAATCGTCCAAGTTGATGCACACTTAAGATGAAGGACGCCTTAAATATCGACTGTGAATACGGCTGTTAGACACTGTTCATCAGAAATTGGTTTACGTCGTATGTGGTCGTGCAATTTCACAGCTAGGAGATTTGGTGCCTAGGACAGCTGGGTACATTTTTACACATTTCACGGGAAGCTGCAGAAATTAACATGTTGAGAAAGTGATTTTAGTTTTACTTACCTAGCAAGGAAACCTGACAGCCCACTTTGATGCCATTTATAAGAATTCACGTACACGTGTGGGCAATGTGGTCTTTAATTTTCTTCAAAGTGCTTATTGAAAGAGCATGTAGATGTTGTTCATAAGAAATTTATCAGCCTTAGAAATAAACGCATTTTAAATTTAAACAACGCTTAAGCTTAGCTTAACCGACCACCCGTTGAACAGAGCTTGGCAATGTGTGACTTAAAATACTGTTATCCACTAGCTGGGCCTAGGTTTAAGGGCATTTTAGGCTAGTAAAATGGCCGACGCTCAACTAACAGCTGATATGTTGACGTTTTTGCTTGGATGCATTCGGGTTTGAAAGTGAAAGAGCCATTTGGTTGTCATCTATCTGTCAATTTGTCAGATAATCGTAGCCGCTCGTTTTTAGAAATTTTCGTAATAATTCGTAGTAATTTCGTAGAAATTACTTATATAGAGGGCTTGAAATTCATAGAAAAGCTGTTTGCCATCGAGGCCTAGGAAAAGAGGCGTGTGCGTCGTCGAAAGATTTATCGACCGCGATTTCATCCATTTGTTCTCAACGACTTAGATTTTAAACCGAAATTTACGAATAAACGAAACAAAAAGCGAGATTCAAGGAACTAAACGGCCCGAACACATGCCAGCAGACATAACAGTTCCGCTTTTGTAGCGATGCGCAAATTAAGAAATAGTCGACTTAATCTCGATTCTTGAGTCGACTGGAATTTTTATATATTAAATCAAACGTTGTATCAAATATTTTTTTTATATAATGCAGCATTTGGATGTATTTCAACATCAAAAACAATGTAATATCACGTATTATATGTATTCAATGAAATTGTCTTATAATTATTAGTCGAATGGAAACAAAGTCGACTCGAGTGTAATCTACATATGTCCGTCCACCGCGTAACCAAAATCTACCGGAGTAAAAAGTTTACGTGTTTTTGATTATGTTGTGTATGCGTTGTTTAGTTTAACGTCTTTTTCAACATAGCGGATTCATCCAAAACGGGCGGTAAACAGCTCAAGCGTTTAGTAAAACAAATAGTCAACGGCGTTTTACGGATATTTTTATTTCTAAAACCGTAAGTGTTTTATATGGAGGTCGCAATAGTATGTCGGAAATCGATCAACGCTGATTAGGCAATTAAATATCACACCCTGAATAGACATAATAATAGAAGGCATGTACAAACTGGGAAATAATGATATGAACGATATAATATTAAGTTACAATTAAGATACATTATAACTGTAATATTCAAGGCCATTTACACGATCCCGTAAGGAAAATATGATTAGGAAAGAAAATAATTTAAAAAGATGAACATATGTAAAGCATTTTACACAACTGCCAAACACAAAAGAGTGTGTTCCGTTTATCTATGTGTGTTTTCCGTTTCTTTATTCCACCATAACTTCTAAAATCTTGTGCCGATTAAGAAATGTGTGGTAGTGTAAGAACCGTTATGTCATCCCGAGTGTCATAGAGTATCTTAACTGTCTAAATATTAAGTAAATAGTTGTATAAATGTCTAAATCTCCATATGTAATAAATTAACATAAATAAAATATATCGTGTTTAGTGTCAAATGAAACGTCTGATTGAGTACTTTCTGTAAATATACATCTATCTATATGTATAAATACATAATTACCACAAATATTTCACAATAAAAAGCGTAATAAAAATAATCATTTATACAATAGTTTACTGTTAGTTTCTGTAACGGCAGTCGTGTTTTTTATGCTTTTTAATGTATTTACTTGTTTTATTTTGTTTTATTGGCTGGCTGACAACGACCGCAGGATCCTTGTACCACATTTTTAAATATAAGATAGGTACATTAACAATTTTCAAATAATTTGAATGGTCATTCTATATTTTAAAAAGAACTTTTTTTTATTTATTCATTTCCGCTTTAATTCGGATCTATAAAAAGATTTTAATTTGCTTAAGCATAAGCTTAGTTTTTGAGACGGATGTGTCAAAGGTGATCGTTCACCGTTGGCAAAGGGACTTCCATTAAACCTATAGTTTAAATTCCAATGGTTTAACTTCTCTATCTCTGATATTTATAAAATTGGGTGGTATTTCTGCTTTATTTGTTCTAATAATGCAACAGTTCGTTCATCAATTTTATTGATGAAAAACAATTATCAGCTCGTATTTTTCATTAATCGTGTGTTCATAATTAGTTTTACAAGTCGGGTAGCCAATACTGTACTATACCAATACCGTTGAAATCTTTTCCATAGTATAAATAGGCGTTATCTACGTACCCATTGCTGGCATCTACAAGGAATAAGATTTTTATTTCGTATTTATCCGGTTTATTAAGCATTGGCATCTATGAACTGGCATCTTCTACGAAAACTAATCAACATTTCGTTAATAGAAGTATACGGACTCATTGTATAATTCTCAATATAACGATTTGAGATATAGGGCACAGTGGGTCTTCTTCGAGACGTTGATTTCTTGTTTTAAGTCATCAAATCGTCAACATCTCAGAATAATTCCAAATCGCTCTCTTAACACCACATCACTGTTATAAATATGTCCATACCACTGCGGCAGTGTTGCGAAACGAAATGTTGATTAGTTTTCGTAGAAGATGCCAGTTCATAGATGCCAATGTTTAATAAACCGGATAAACGGCAGCCGTCAGTGGCATATTAATATTGTGAGATCATTATTTAATTTCAATACAGTACAAGGCAATAAAAGTTTCAAAGTCTACCTGGGTAATTTATTTCAGCTCATTTGTGAATTTTGAATGATTTTTGAAATTTTATTTAATTTCTGTAAGTTTGAAATTAGTCAATTAATAAGCTACAGAAATTAGTTTATCATCAAACAGTAACTTAAACAAGCTTGCTGGCATTTTGTCACAGGATCAACGCTCTTTCCGCTCTGCTAATGTTATGAGCTGTTGCTGCTGGGATTTGTACGCACATTTCTGATTGGTTCCCAGTAGCCGATCTTGATTGACTAACATCAAAAGTAAGTACGGCAGTACCATATTCATGGTCCTCGAAATCTTTTGAAACAGTTTCGAGCTCATTATCAGAAATAATACATTCAAAATCTGAAACTGGCTGAATTGAATGAATGAATGAATGAATGGCTGAATGAAAATATGAATAAATTTTCGTCAATCGTCCGCTAAAATCGTCATCTTGCTGCGTTTATAAGCCACTCTCCTAATGACCAAGCAATTGAAAGTCTAACAACCTTTATGCGCGTGGTTGTAGTGAGCGGGAAATACCCGGTTGCTCAGAATATATCCTAAAAACGAAATATACTTCGGTTAAAATAGTTAAATTTCTGTTGATATAGGTTTGTCTAAAAATATAATATTCGTACCCGAGAAGCACGCTAAACGACCTATTCACTTGACAGCTTACGGAGCACTAACCAACTCGGAGTTACCTAAGCGTACGCGCTCTCACGCACACCAGAGCGAGACGGCAATAGTTTATTTTTGTGATGGGAGTCTAGTAAGCCCAAGCCACGCGAAATGACGTTAATTATCGCGATAATTTCGGTGTCGCCGCAGCAAAAACGCCCATCATCGCCGTTATTAACGGCATTTCCCGTTAGTGTGGCCCGGTATTAGACCTACATCACTGCTTTAGCGTTAATAAGACAACAGCTCACATGGTAGACTTGGCAAACTCTTAAAGCGAAGTAAAGAATACTGGATGTAAATAAACATTTTTATCAAAAACAAACGGAATATTTGGAATCATTGAATTTCATTAGACCGTTGATGACGTGTCTTTATTAATGTTGGCAATGAATTAACAACGGAACTGGAATAGGCTTATTCTGATGACCGCGAAGCAAGACCATGGAGAAAAGCGGGAACTTCGCGATGTCTCTTCTTCTTCTTCTTTTGACTGCGCAAGATTCCAAAAATGTTGTATGTTGAACAGAATTTTTATATAAAAGAATGGCCATGCAGGAGAGGAAAGATTAGTAAAAGGGGCGAAAGACTAAGGGGAAAAAGGGCCACCACAATATTTTTATGTGGAAATTTATATTAATATTAGCAATTAGCATGGTAAACGTATCATCACATGTTTATTGCAATTAATTGTTGTTAGCATTCTGCCAATATACTATTAAATGCATCGATAACAACGTTAAATGTAATAGGTAGGTAATTAAGTACTTGATTATGCCTGTACGTAAACCTTACCTGAGTCACAAGTTTTGTTGCTTTCACTAGCTCGTAGCGTAAAATTACAGATTTAAAGTTGAAATAAATTCCAGGGAATTTCCACAGAAAACGACCTACCCTAATGATAGGTTGTTTTTTCAGATAGCGTGATGCTAACAGTGGAAAATAGATCACAGAGTAATGATAGCTGCGTAATTACTTATGGAAGTAACATGAAAATGCAATTCGTCCTCTGATTTTAACCGCGTTAAGGCCGTAAACTATGAAGTATAACTTTTTTGAATGTTATGTTTTCTTTTAAGCTATTGCATAGCTTTTATCGCGGGCCTAGTAGGCCAGCGCGGCGACCGAATGAAGAAATTTCTTAACGAAAATTAATAATTTTAAACTGATAATTACGTCTAAACGAGTACTGCTTACGATTTGAAAAAAATATATGTTAAACAAGAACATTTTCCTAATATTCTTAGCTTTGAATATTTTAAATTTTGTTTATATTACATAGTGTAATTAATTTGTGAAATTAGGTCTAACCGAACACAAAAACGACTACTACGCAAATACTATCTGGCGTATTATTATGAAACCTGTACCATTTTAAAGATAATTTAATTATCTATCTTTTTATCTACGATTTTTTTCGAATAGTCAAAGAATATTATCCGTTTTTTTTGCTTTATCGAATAAAATTCGTGCGCGGCGATCTATCGGAAGACGTTTAAATTATTCCGAATCATTTGCTTCCGCAGCCGCAAATGATTCGGAATAATTTCAACGTTTTCCGATAGAGCGCAGTTATCTGATATCAGAAAAAATAAAATAAATAAATAATTATAATTGCATAAGTTGTTAAAAATGCTATGCAATAGCTTTACCGTGGCAGTCCCCGAGTGCCACAAGTATTTTTTTTTATTTGTATTGTAGTATTAAACGTCGTGTTTTGGATAATTGAAATTTGATTTTTCTGTGTTGCGATTGAGAGCTTTGAATATATTAAAACACAACTGTCTAGTTTTTAAACAAGTTTTCCATTTTGTTAGGCATTTTTTAAGGTTTCCTTAACATTTTTAAGCTATTGCATAGCTTTTATCGCGGGCCTAGGCCAGCGCGGCGACCGAATGAAGAAATTTCTTAAAGAAAATTAATGATTTTAAACTGATAATTACGTCTAAACGATTACTGCTTACGATTCGAAAAAAATATATGTTAAACAAGAACATTTTCCTAATATTCTTAGCTTTGAATATTTTAAATTTTATTTATATTACACAGTGTAATTAATTTGTGAAATTAGGTCTAACCGAACACAAAAACGACTACTACGCAAATACTATCTGGCGTATTATTATGAAACCTGCACCATTTTAAAGATAATTTAATTATCTATCTTTTTATCTACGATTTTTTTCGAATAATCCGTTTTTTTTGCTTTATCGAATAAAAAATTCATACGCGGCGCTCTATCGGAAGACGTTTAAATTATTCCGAATCATTTGCTTCCGCAGCCGCAAATGATTCGGAATAATTTCAACGTTTTCCGATAGAGCGCAGTTATCCGATATCAGAGGAAATAAAATAAATAATATAAATAAATAATTATAATTGAATAAATTGTTAAAAATACTATGCAATAGCTTTACCGCGGCAGTCCCCGAGTGCCACACGTATTTTTTTTTGCTTTCTTGGTTTTAAATGAACGTGAAAATTTGAGTTTATGAATCTACGTCCAGAATCACATGATAGTAGTAGTAGTAGGTAGATGGAGGTAAAAACGTGTAGTTGAAATCCGTACATACGGAGGGATCGATCATGACCGGCAGAATCTTGTAGCCGCCTAGTTGGAAGTTGCGTCACGTGGGATTATATATCTATCTCTCTTTCTATGTATTTATTGTACCTGAAGTGTCATTGACTAATAAATAATATTGTACTTACGAACTGTAATTATGTAAATTATCATCGATAATGACACTTCTGCAATCAATTTCGAATTGCAAGGGGTCCACGTCAACGAGAAAAAAATAAGGGTGCACAAGATTTAAATGGGGTCCACGTCAGCGGACCCTATTTAAGTAGGCCATCATAAACATTTAAACAGTCCGTAAATGTCGTATTACCTACACCTAAAAATGATTGTGTATACATCATAGCATTTTAAACTTATTTATTCCTAATAAAGAAATTCACGCGTCATAAGTGTCATGGAAGGAAATCAACACTCAGCTCAAATCGCATCACTAGTCGATTGGAGAGGCCTACGCATATGACTAACGATATACACGGATGCCCTTCAATGAGTAATTTCTGCATGTACAGTTATGTGTGGCTTTCTTAAATGTTTCGTATTTCAAGGTCATGGTCGCTTAGACATTATTAGAAACTATCTTTTGCCCGCGGCTTCGCTTCCCGTAAAGTCACGAGTCGATTTGTTAATTTTGGTAGGGTGGCGTTTATTTGCCCTTTTAGAGGATATTTTAGATATATAGTGCGAGACCTCCCTCCTCAGATGCACGCAACCTATCTCGTAGACGTACGTGTCTTGTTCCTCGCCACGCGTTACTAATTTTATATGTCTATAATTATATCACCTCAACATTTATATTAAATTTCATATTTTATCTCTATTTAACACTCGTGATAATGGTTAAATTTCTATTGCAAACTAACAAACATTACTTATTTTTTAATATTAGTATAGATGTCTTCAACAAACAAAGGGCCCGATTTCGTTTCATTGTGAACTAAAACTAGTGCAACCGAACGAGATAGAGCAATACGTTAGAGCGGAATATGAAACGAACGATCGTCGATAAAAACTACCTGTCGAACGTATACTCGTCTGAATAAATTTGAACACATTTCGTGCTGTGTTAGATTTGGACGGTTTACCTTTTGTGGGTAGTTTGAGTGCGAAAACGTGACAACCGTTAATTTCACATTCCGCTTCAGCGTATTGCCCTGTCTTGTTCACACGGACTAATTTCCGATTTTAGTTCACGAAGAAACGCAATCGAGCCCACTGCCTACTTATTTTTCCTATTTGTTTGAGACATAAATGCAGTTTTTGTGGCTTAAATATAAAAGTTGGATATATGCTGTTGCTGACTTTTTTATAGACCTTTTTGAAGCCGACGTTTTTGTTTCACTAAGTTTTTAAATATACCAAACCGTTTCGTCAGCGTACCCCGATAAAGCACATCACCAGCCCATTTTCTCCGTCTTTATTTACAAATATCGTGATTTTGTATTGAAAATAAAAAATTATCACATAATATGTTTTCACATATATCAAGCCGTTCCTTTAGCGCACGCCGATAAAGCAACTCAACAGCTGATTTTTTTTATTGAAAACAAATTATGTCTATCACAATATTATATAGCCTATAGCACTCACCGATAATGGAACTTTCCATTAGTGATAGAATGTTTGAAATGGTATAAATATTTAGTTTCGGAGATTATCGCCTAAAAAAATTATAAAATTAGTATAGATGAATGAACTGTAAAATTTAAGTACTTTCCAATAAAACTACGAATAAAAATTGCATATGTTTTAATTTTTTTACAACTGTCCACTTTACCAAAAACCTATGTAAGTCATCAGAAGTGGGCCATCTGTCAAAAACACGTTTAAAGTTGATAAGTTTAGGAAAATTTATGATTATACAGGCAGTAGGTCTACAGAACACAAAATGAATCAAGAAGTGGTCTACGGGACAAAAAGTTTGGGTATCTCAGCACTATAGGAACATAATGTATAGTAACGTTATTCCGAGTCGTGTCGTATCATTTATTTTTAATTATATTTATTCTGTAACTAAATATTGTATATGCATAAATATTGATCTTTAAGGCCATGCTATATCTTTTCAAGGTGTCCCTTCCTACCCTCGTAGCAAACTATAAAGGCGTCTGTCAATACGGCGAGAAGAGCAAAAAAAAGATCCCGGGAGCACATTAAATTTTCATGGGTAAATGTGCTTCGTATACTTTTACCATTCCGATGAATTATTTGAGATGCCGCGGAGCGCTCGATCGTGTGACAGGGGGAGACGAGCCGTTTCTCCTCGTCCGCACGGCGCGCTGCTGAGGTGGAGTGGGCGAATCCCGAAGGCATTGTAAGCATATACCTCTTGAGACTAGTCGAAACATGCAAGAGGGCTTTTATCGGCCACTTAAAACATTAAATGGCAAACGGAAATTTCAAGCGGTTCGAGCAAGATGAGATCACTTGGAGGTGTCGACTAGAACGGGCGAATCCGTCACCCCAGGAAGTTTTAACGATAGGGATCGTTCTGTCTCCTGTCGTGAGATGAGATCAGACAAGGGCGATCGTTTAATTTCCTAAATACTGTATATTTGTTTTTCAAAAATAACCCAGAGTTATAAAAAAATAGTTGTCACCGAACTTACATAAGTATGCCAAATTTCAACTCAATCGGATACCAGCAATTGGTTGAATACCGGATTGCAAATTTTGAAACGAACAACTTAAATACGAACATTGCAAATTATTTATATAGCTTGTAAATAACATCCGCATTCTTTCTGTTTATATCAAACTTATAATAAAAAATTATATTATAATATAGTTTTTATTTTATTCGATTTTGAAAACATAAATCTTCCAACTATATAAATAATGTACGGTCCGATCGCTATTACTTGTAGGGGAGCTAACCATTTCACCCCACAATGCACCCGGGTGGGATATTATTGCGGCCGTTTCGGACGTTAAATGGCTAACAAGTAACAGCCTGAAGGGTCAATCAACTGAATTGCTAGCTGGAAAACGAGTCAGGCGCAGGAATTTTTATATACAGCAATTTCATTTTAAAGAGCATTTACGGTAATTAAAAAAACCGCTTAAAATAGTCAGAGAATGAAATTTACCTCGCTAATATACTTACGCGAATATTAGCGAGGTAACAAACCCTCCTGTTTGTTCATGAATGGGGAAGACCATTCGTGTTTATGAGAATATATTTACCACCTATTATGTAAACCTATGATAAGTTTTATTTAATTTTGTTTAATACAATATTATTATTTTATTTAATTTACCACGATTATCTATTTGTCGTATTCTACTTTAATTTATCTATTTTACGTATTCCATTTTAATTATTTCCTATTATTATAATTAGCACAGTATACCAGACAGTAGCGTCTTTTGGAACAAAATTGGAAACGAAGCGAGCTACGTCACGAGTCCGAGGGCTCGCATATGGCCGCCACATTTCTACTACTCCGCCAACGCAGATGTCCAAAGGTTTTGAGAAATTCGCCACGCTAACCAAAGGCGTTCGTCGAGACGTGTCTCTCTGCTCACTTTCCTCGCACCCTATCCCCGCAATCCCCTTTCGCTTGAGAGTGCATCTAGTGTTCTCTAGATTTACTGTGTTATTAGTAAGCGATTATATTTTTTTTATAACCAATTTGTAATGACTATGGCACATTTTTTTAACTTGCTGTGTATACGTACTTACAAAAATAAAGAGCTCGCTGCATTGGAAAAATTCCTGACATTTATTTCGGCGGCAGCAGTACGTTTATGCTAATGTTCATATCTACACGACTCCTTAACAAAAAAAGAGTGTAACGTGTTCAGGATTCATCTATGTATGTTTAACGTTTTTTATTCAACTATAACTTCTAAACGCTCGACCTGATTTAGAAGTATATGGTATCTTTAGAACCGTTATGTCATTCCAAGTGTCATAGAGTACTTAACTATACAAAATATTAAGTCAATAGTTATCTAAACTCAAAATCTTTAAATGGTAATATAATAATGTTATTTTAAAGTATTCATGGAAATATGCACGATATATCGTGTTTATATATTTATGTAAATATATTATCATGCCCCTCCTATCGCGGGGTAAAAATTTAGCCGTCACTTCTGCGCGGAACAGTTTCGCGCGTGAAGTCGATGGCCTTGAGAAAAACGACCATAACTTTTAAACTACTGTACGGATTGTAAAAGAATAACTGTAGAATGATCGCATTGAAATTTGACATATAAAACATTATAACTTTATCTCGTCAAACAATTAAGATAATAATGAATAAATATTACAAAGTTGGCATTTTACGCAGCGCGGAGAGCACTAACCAATATTGGTTAGATACAATTTTAGCATTTGTAAGCGTCTAACCAAAAATGGTTAACTCAAATCGAGCGGGTTTAATTTTAGGTAACACGATATATTTATGTAAATTTATTATGTTTATTGTCAAATGAAAGGTCTGACTCAGTACATTTCAAATAGATTATGCATCTGTATGGATAAATACATAAACCAAAATATTTCATTTCAAAAATTAAAAAAAATACAAAAGTTCACTTTTTGTAAGGGTAGTTGTGTTTTTTATTTTGTTTTAATATACTTACTTGTTTTTCAATATTAATAAATGTTAGGTTATGTTGCATTCACTTTCGAGGTACCCATGGAACAAAAACCATATGTGTTAAGCCAGGAGACCTCGGTCTCCACGGGAAATCCTTTAATCGGCTGATCAGTTTTCCTGAATTGTTCACCGAGCAATTCATGTAGGTTCCGGCGGTATATGGAACTTACCTTGCTAAATCCTTGTGTTTAATGAGTAAGATCGATGGGCTCGTAAATTAGTCAGAAATCATATGTCCAGAAATGTCACTGTTGATATAAATAGCTTCTCCTTTCTAAATAAAAAAAAAATAGGTTAGAAAAACCGTAACTCTTAGGAAATGTAAAGGTTGTTTGTGTTTCAGTCGCGAATTATGTGTTGGTGGATCTCAGTAGCCAGAGTTTTACTAAATTACATTCAGGTGTAAATGGCCTCGTCGATCCGAATGACGCAATTTACAGTGGTAAATTTCTTTAACATTGTATCACAAAATTTTTTACGTAAATTAAAGTGAAATAAAATGTATATTTCATATAAAATAATATAAAATATACATTATGTAAAATATAAAATTTAAATTTTAATATAATTTTCGACTACTTTTATTATTTATGGATTATTTTGTTTTTTTTTTTATCATTACTTTATTTCTTTTTTTAATTTAAGTTTTATATATCTTTTATTGTAATGACTATTTTGATTATTTTATTTAGTAATAAAGCAGAAAACATTTTTTCTGGAAATTTAATTTTAAATCGCTGTAAATTTGGCGTCTTTCTAGGAACAGGCGATGTCTAGTTAGGTTGTGATATAAAATCAAATTTGTTAAAAAATAGTTATTTTGTTAAAAAAGAAAAAGTTATCTTGTTAAAAAAAAAATAAACAAAAATATAAATTACATCTGACATTAGATTGACATATTAAGTCTTTCCTTGGAATTCCACGAACGATACTTCGTGTGTCAAGGCGGTCGCTCTATTCCGCGCTAACAGTCGTAGCTTTCACAAAAAGTTCGTTCCACCTCCTGAATGTTTTCGGTTGCCTTGATGTTGTTTTGGGCCCTGTCTGTGGGGTGTTCAGGGCTAAAGAAATACCGAGGAACCTTTGCACCCACGGCTAAACCAAATTTAAGCTTCGTCCATCGCTCAATAGCCGAATATATTATTACATAAAAAAATAACGTTGCCCACTCACAAATCTTTTCGAGGATGCGTTGTATTAATGTTTCTGAATTGTTTTAGATCTCTTTAGATATATTAATAGTTTAAATATAAATAAATGACTAAAATGTTTAAACAAATGAAACAATTTCTAGAAGAAGATCACGCAGACTGATCTCATAAAAGGGGAAACTCGTTTAAGACCATACCGAATAGTTTCCCATTAACCATTTCTCTGGGTCTTATAGTTTCTGAAATCCAAGTGCGATAGGACATACTGACGAATGGACGGACGAAGACACACACGATAAATAACACTTTTTTTAAATAAAAGTCTATAACCTTAAGGGAGAATGCTTTGATTGAACCCATATATACAAACATTTACCAATCCATATATACATGATTGAACCCATATATACATACAAACATGATTGAACCCATATTGAACCCATATATACAAACATTTACGCATGTGAAATTTACCAAAGAAACATTAACAAAAACTGTGTGTAATATAGTAACGAAATATATACCATTGTAGCCCATATTGATTCCTCAATTCCGAGATCGCAAGATTGCTCAATTTCATAGTACATGTTGGTAACCTTAATGAGCCCGCGATAAGCGGGTGGCGCTGAAAGCATTCGAAACTAATAGCAATTTATTTGGCTATCTTTAATAACCTTGAAAATGAATGGTTTTTTTATAAATAACTCACTGAATATAAAAAACCCTATTACTTAAACTATGATGAAAATAATAATATTCAATTAATAGTGCCTTCTGTCAGATTTTTATATAGGCTGATTACATTTGAGAAATAAGACAGAGAGATAGAATGCCATCTGTTATAGAGATATTTTTTTTTTTTTTTTTTAATTTTATTTTCTTAAGGATAACTCACAGCCAATAATTTTGTAGTGAACAAAAATAGGAAGCTTAGAGCCATTTACAAGTTACCACTGATAATGACAATAATATTAACGTGAATTTAGACTGATATCATAAAGAAGATAATATAATAACTACTATAGTATATCTGAACATTAAAATGCGTAACAATTTCGTTTACAGATCTGACTTATTAGTCATTATGAGATGTTTATATAATTCAATCAAATACACGCGTCAGTTGTAAACGACGCTGACAAAGAGCATTTCTCGAGTGACTAATAAGAAAAATTGAGGCTTCACGATTCTAATTAGGGGTTAATAGATTCGCTTCAGAATCACTAATGCGACTAAATCACCCGGCGCTAAATAACTTTCTACCTAGTAGTTTGC
This sequence comes from Micropterix aruncella, assembly GCA_944548615.1. Taxonomy (NCBI): domain Eukaryota; kingdom Metazoa; phylum Arthropoda; class Insecta; order Lepidoptera; family Micropterigidae; genus Micropterix; species Micropterix aruncella. Next base: position 20,620,439 of record OX155965.1, read on the forward strand.
CAAGAACGAGTCCGGATAAGAGTTTTTCTCAACTGGCCAGGAAGGTGAGATAAGTACAAAGTAACATGTCCCGTCCGAGTTACGTAATTTCCCAAATACCTGTTCCAGTCGAATCACAAGCTAAAATCCGAGCAAGAGAATAAAGCCTTCCTCCACGTGCACTCTTTTCTCTCTTCGTCTGGGACAAAAGAGTAGCACGCGGACGCGAGCCTAAAAACAAAAGACAACTTACAAGAAAACTTTCGCCTTATTCACTATCGCAAGTTTGTGTTGACGCTAAGCGAGGAATACAATGGGCGTTATTTATTCAAGTGTGCCTTATAAACTTCTTTATTACTATAAGTTTTGCGAGTTTTCGTGTCGCTGTGGAAATAAACTCGGCCAGAAATAAAGTCGTCTTCTTTTCATGCACGATTTGTAGCATTAATTATTGCGCAAAGACCGACATACTTAACCAGACCGTAAAACAAAATCAAAATAAAAGACAATCGTAAATAATCAAACCACTACAAGTAAAGCTATCAAAGGCTTACTTATTTCAATAAAATTTGTTTAACCCTAGAATACTAATTTAAACTTATTACCAATTACTACTAATGATCGCCTGGCAGGCTACCATTTGGAATAAAACAAAAAAATCTACTAATATGTTATTAAAACTTTACAAACTTACATGGAAATAACAGGCAAGCCTTTAGCTCTTTTAAATAATTACACGATTTGTAGCATTAGGTACTTATTGCGCAAAGCCCGGCATACATAACCAAACCATAAAACAAAATCAAAATAAAAGACAATCGTGTATAATCAAACCACTGAAAATAAAGCTATCAAAGGTTTACTCATTTCAATAAAATTTGTTTAACCCTAGAATACTAATATAAACTTATTACCGATTACTACTAATGATCGCCTGGCAGGCTACTATTTGGAATTTTTAAAAAATATGCTAATATGTTCTCTGCTAATATGCTCTACTTCTTCTAAATAATAACACAAAGTTATCATAAAACCTCTAATTCAGTCCAGAATCAGCCCTAAATCTATCACATCACACATTACTTATTTTAGAAAATCAATTTTTACTTTTTTTTTTATATTGATAAGTTTTTAACATCTATTTTGGTATCAAAATGACAATATAACGTAGGAACTATAATAACTTGGATCAATGAAAACTATCCTAATTATAAAAAAAAAATAATACTATCCAATCGAGAATTAGACAACTAGAGTTGTCAACTACAGCGGGCGAGCCTGTCACCTCAGGAAGTTTTATGATTAGTCGTTCTGTCTCTCTGAAGTGAGCGCAGAAGACTTGGACAAAAATAGTCCACCGTCAAGCTCCGCCACATGCCCGTAAGAGGCCAACGCCTTGACTGCGAGATAGTCTTTGCGGTGCGGCGCCGCACCGCATCGTATGGACCGGCTCTTATGGGCTTCAGTAATTCCAATCCTTTGTGCATTTCATGCAGCACCGTTTCATTCGTGACTATTCGTCCAAGATATTTTCAGTAGTCTCCTGTAAATCCACATTTCGAAAGCTTCTAACCATTTGCACAAAGTCTGAGTTATAGTCCACGCTTCAACTCTGTACAGGAGGACTGAAATATGTAACACCCCGCCAGACGGCATCTAGTGGAGAGTTTAAGACTACGGTTGCAGAAGAGTTGGCTCATTTTGATAAACGCAGCTCTAGCTTGTTCGATGCGACATCTGAATTCTACACTATGGTAGAAGACACATGTTTTATTTTCTGTTTTTTCACGACTCGATACTTTCAGGTAATTCCAAAAATACCGGAAAAAACAAACCGCGGCCGGCCTCTCAGGCGATTATTAGTATTCTAGGGTTAAGTCAGTACCATTTAAACCCGAAAAACATCACTTCTTAGTCTAACATTTTCAGAAGTACGAGTATCGCGAATTATAAAACTTTATTCTTTATACAGATAGATAAACGTCTAAAGTTTAAAACCTTATTTAGTAAAACTGCCGATTCCTATCAGAATTTTGAAGTGAACACAACTAAAACTTACAAAAAGGCTTTTTCTGGTCTCAAATTTTCATTAATTTAAAATATTTGTCGCTAAAAGTAACCCAATCACAAAGTCAATAGGTCAGAAAACCTTAAAAAATAATTTAAACACTTTAAGAGGGTACCTAAATGTCTTGCATTTCTGCAATTCAGCAAAATTTCTGTGCTGAATTTATTTGAATTTCTTTGCTGAGTTTACAGTTTATTTTTTTCTGAATTTTCCCGAAGTAGCATAAATAAACATTAATATATAAACAATAATTAAGTAGCCTTATATATGTAAACACGCCTATACTGTACCCAAACTCAAAATAAAATATTAATATAATAGCAAACGGATTTTTTATTCTTGTTTTATTAATGTTAATTTGGTATCCTGGTTTCAATATATAATAATTAGGCGCATTTATGCACAAATAAAATTCTATTTATTTATTTATTTATTCGTTACATAAACATTCAAACACAATAGCATAAAAGAAATATAATGTACAATCCAGAAAATACCGCTATATCCTTCTAAATTTAGGCATACATCTGTTTGTGCCCAGGCCAAATTGTGCATAAATTATATGTGCATAAATTGTGCATAAAATTATTCCAAAATTTACTCATTTATTTCCAGAAATTTTGGAAATAAATATATACACACTCATACAAACATACTCAGATACACTTATTGAGATTACAAATTGCGAGTGCACTTCTAACTCACTCACGTTAATTAAAATGTGTACAAATGTGTATTGCATTTCAAATGTGTATTGCATTTTAATCTCACCGTATTTTTTCTGTGATGTATATAAGTATGTGATAATTTAATGTTATTAATCTTATCATTGGTTAAATATTGGGTTTTTATAATCCATCAAACTGTCATAAAAAATCCATTATATATGACTGTTAGTAAAGATGGAAAAATAAATTGCTTTTAGTCTTGCCAGACAATGCTATCAGCGCCACCTACATGTCGCCGATGCGGAAGAGTTGCTAAAATGTACTATGGTGTTGAGCAATCTAATAGAATCAATAATTTTAGATTATTTTTGATAACAATATTCCGATAATTTGTCAAAGAATAAATCGTGATGTTTTTTTTATAAATCCTATTTTAGATCGATGTATTGTAAAGTAACATTTTAGACTCATCATGCATTGACCAAATACCACGAAAATTTATTATCAATTTTTCTCCGTAACATCCCAGATTTTACAACTGCTTGGAATGAAAACATCTACCATACATAACCGTAAAACGATTATATTCTTTAATACCGCTGTCCGTTAGCGTTACCTAGTTGAGTGGAGAGTTACGATAGTGCTTAAGATCGCGTGGAATTAAGAAGTCTCCAAGGGGCACTTGCGACTTTTGCGCTAAGCTGTTGAGGCTCTTAAGATAGGTAGTCCGGAAACTACTGTCGTTATCCGTGTTTCAGCTACTTTCCCAATGGCATCGCCACAACGCTTTAAACATTTGCAATTGCTTTTTGAATGAAATATTTGATTTCATCGAAGTATTGTATTTAATAACTAGCGAAATAATACCCGCGTAGTTGCCCGCGAAATAATAAGTTGCCCGCGTTGAATTTCGTTAAAAAACGGTAGTGTACCAGACGATATACTGAAATTACAACTCACAAATTTTGAACACTCCATTTTGCCGTTTACAGCGAAAAGAACCAAACCCTTTTTGACACCATTCCGGGATAAGGTTATTTTGCGTTAGCCTAGAACACGTATTTATCCCTATTTCACACTGGTGTTTACCTCAAAGCCCTTTAAAACAATACCTTAATTTCAAATTGATCAGATTTAAAAATAATCATCCCCATCTATTTTACCCCCACCCCACCCTAAAAGTTCCCAGAGGAATTTTTAAGGAAAGAACTTGACGGTCAAATTTCTATCACTCCATTTTGTTATTTGCAACAAAAAAAAACCACTTCCTTTTTGACACTTCTCGGGGAAGAGTTTATTTGACATACCCTGAAATAAGTATTTATGCCCATTTCACACGTGTGTTTTCTCAAAATACTCTAAACCGAATGCCTGAAATTCCTTTTAAGAGTATTTTAAACAAATTTGAAATTGATTAGATTTAAAAAAAATATCATCCCTGTTTATTCCCCCCCCCCCCCCCCGGACTAAACCACCCAATTCCGCTCGAGTTGTTCCCCCCGGATCTGTTCCTCCGATCCCAACTGGCTTCTACTGCAAGTTACAGCCACTGACAGTTAACGGTGGCCCTTCCGTGTTAAGTCGTTCTTCATACCGTTGATGCTATGACCAGGAATTCAATAATAAAGTATATGTTGATGCTATGACCCAGGAATTCAATAATAAAGTAATTAATCTTTATGAACTACATGCACCTTTGAAAACTCGCCGGGTCAAACATCTGCCTGCTCCCTGGATAAACGACACCATCCGTGCATTTATGAAGAAGCGAGATAATGCAAAAACCAAGTTTAAGCGCGATCACCATCCAGACACTTGGAATGCATATAGAATACTTCGCAATCGATGCAGTCAGCTCTGCCGAAATGCCAAGAGGGTTCATATAAAATCCTTGCTCCAGTCGGCCTCCCCAGCTCAAATGTGGAAGCTCTTCCGTTCTTTCGGCATCTGTAAGTCGCACCCTAACACTGACCCTAGCATAGATAGTGACATTCTAAATGCCTATTTCACGACTCCACCTGTAATTGTAGATAATGCTATTAAGGATATCACTTTGGAAACGATTCACAGTCACCGTTTACCTGACTATCCATCTTTTGACTTCTCTCTCGTGTCGGCCTTCGAGGTGAAAAAAGTACTGCTAAGCATTAAGTCAAAAGCTGTAGGCTGTGATGGCATAAGTTTACCGCTCCTTATCCCTTTGCTCGATGAACTGGCTGAAGTGATTGCCTTCATTTTCAACTATTCACTCTCATCTGGCGACTTGCCCTCTGTCTGGAAGAATGCTTGCATTATTCCCATTCCAAAATCTTCCAATGCAAATACACCGGAAAAATTCAGGCCAATTTCCATTCTCCCTGTACTGGCTAAGGCAATTGAGCGTTTAGTATACAATCAGCTACTCACTTATGTCTCTGACTATAACCTCCTAAACCCATTTCAGTCAGGATTTCGGCCCAACCACAGCACAACTACTGCCCTGGTACAGGTAACCGATGACATTCGACTAGCCATGGATAATCGCCAACTTACTCTTCTCGTCCTTCTGGACTTCAGCTCTGCTTTTAATTCTGTCGACTATGACATTCTCCTTGCCCGTTTAAAATCTTGTAGTTTCGCCGAACCCGTCATCAAATGGTTTCGGTCATTTTTGAATAACCGCAGTCAGTGTGTTAAATATAAAGACAAGCTCTCTAATTTTCTACCACAAGTCGCCGGCGTTCCCCAAGGTAGTGTCTTATCCCCGCTTCTTTTCTCACTATTTATTAACTCAATATCTAACGTGATTAATGCAAAATATCATCTCTATGCCGACGATGTCCAAATCTATTCCCACTGTCGCCCAGAAGACATTGACGAGGCTATAACTTCTGTTAACGCTGATCTTGCGATGATATCTGACTGGTCGAAATCTCATGGCTTGCTCCTAAATCCATCCAAGACTCAAGCTATCATAATCGGAAGCAGCTATTTCACCTCGAGGATCGACATAAATTCTTTACCAAGGATTGGCATAGGTGCGGATGAGGTCCCAATCAGCTCTCAGGTTAAAAATCTTGGTGTATACCTCGACCAAAATCTTTCGTGGCAGTCACACATTGAGGAGATGAGACGTAAACTCTTTGGTCGCTTTCATGCAATAAAGAAACTCAAGAATTTTCTCCCCGAGGAAAGCAAAATCACAATCTGCCAATCTATTCTCCTCCCTCTCCTTGATTATTCAGATGTTGCCTTTCTCGACATCAAGGAAGATCTAGCCACCAGGGTAGAAAGGCTGCAAAATGTGTGCATTCGATTCATTTATGACCTACGAAAGTTTGACCATATTACGGAGTACAGAAGGAGACTTCACTGGCTGACGACCCGAGAAAGGAGAGATACGAGAGTCCTAGGTTTGCTCTTCAGAATCCTGAAGGGGGCCGCTCCGAAATATCTTATAAGTAGGTTCAAACCTCTATCTTCTCACGGGCGCCCTCTGAGATCTGAAGACAACCTACTGCTCTCGATCCCTAGTCACAGTAGTGATTTCTTCTCGCACTCTTTCTCTGTACGTGGAGCCCGTCTCTGGAATGCTTTACCCTCGCGTATAAGGATAGCACCTAGTTTGTATTGCTTCAAACGCAGGCTCAAAGAACACTTGAACCCACGCTCATAAACTTTTCCTTATTTTTCCCTATTTTTTCCTCCCTATTGCGTCCCTTGCGTCATTACAGGTTTATTTTTTGTTTTTTTTTTTCTTAAATTTATTGTTTTGTTTCCCTGCTGAATTTAAATGATTAAAATTTAATTTATTAGTTTATTTTTACCACATAACATGTTATTCCACTAGGTTAAGGTTAGCTGTAAGATATTGCTTTTAGGCAATAAGCTCGCCGTTTTGTTAAAGCAAATAAAGCGTTTAATTATTATTATTATTATTATTATTATTATACCGGATAGGAGGTGAACCACGAGTAAAGCCGACAATAAGAGACAGAGACGTCTTCAGAACCGTCGAAAGTATAAGTTCAAGTTCATGGATAGAAAATATGTCAATCGCAGGATGGTGGCTAAATTCCGTAACGAGATGTTTCATTGGGTGGCGAGCTTCGATTTCCACATTATTTACTAGCAAGTCCAAAATACAGTCATTAATGTTTGTGACGCTGTTCTACGAGTATATAGTTCAAGACCAGCGCTTGTTATATCCATGACACCTCCGGTGTTTAAGAAGGTATCGTAAGGACTTGCCGACCATTAGATCGATGGGAGGTTGTAGTATACTAAAAAGAGGAAATTATCATTGGGGCGATAGAAGATAGAAGTCTCAGTAAGGTACGAGCGATTAGGAGATGTTGTGGATTCGCTGAGGTTGGTTCTCTAAGACTGGAATAAGTTTTTTTTTTATTTATTTATTTTATTTTCGGGAAACATACAGCGCTTCAATAATTATTACTAATTATTCTAATACAGTGTTTCGCTGGCCGATTAATTGTTTCCTACAATAGTACTCAAACATTTATTAAAAACTCAAGTACTCAAAGTACTCAAGTACACATAAGTACTCAAACATTTATTAAACCTCTTATGCCAGCAATAATAAGAGCTAAAATACACCTAAAAGAAGTCAAACATTTGGTCGAAAAATGAATTTTCACATGTTTGAAGCTCAATCTAGAGATCCTGTTTTTTTTAAAAGCAGAAATTGCACTAGGCTTGCTTCTATGGTAACAGTACTACCGCGTATGAGGGACGATTTATTAAAGAGATTGTCTCGTTGTTCCTCACATCAAATAATCTCTTAGACGTAGAACATTCGATTTACTTTTTTTCCACTGTTTCTTCCAAATTTTTCCCTTGTTTCCCATCATCCTTGTGATATAGGTAACTAGGTAAAAACTTTGGTTTTTGGGGACAAAAATAAGTGGGGAAATGACGGGTGATTTTTCCAAACTAAAGTTTGAAATTATGTAATTATAAATAAGATAAAAACCAATTAACCGCTTGAATTTTGTAGCACCTGAAGTCTCGGCGATGTTGCAATCGCCATTATTATACAGGGTAGACTGAAGTGCTGTCAATCGTAATCCGCTGTTCTAGGGGAAGGCGGAAAAATGGTGCTATTACTGCGCAGGTTATTATAACGTTGGTGGGGCGGCGAGATCCGCGCTAGCGAATTTTGATAATCCGCCTGCAGAACACCGGATGACGATTAACAACAATTCAATCTAACCTGTACATCAGCGGTTGCAACATCGCCAAAATATCGGATGCTGCAAAGTTCACATGTTTATTTCGTGTTTGTCTTATTTCAATATCAACCAACCGCGACAGTCTTAGATTTCTAACTTAGGTTATACCTTAAAACATATAAATTTTATTTATAGAGCCTTCAACTAAGCCGATGGAAATGTTATTGTAATTTAATATTCCGGCAATGAATTTGTCATTTATATTACATTGGCTACTAGATATTTTATTTAAAGTGGGAAATTGATCAGTGTACGCAACAGATGCAAATAAAATGATCCACACCATGTAAGTAAAGTGATCCATACATTAATTTAAATTGAAAGATAGTAGGTTACATACCTATGTGCCTTCTAAAAACAATTAATTATCATACGTAATCTATTAAAAGAACACAACATTACAATTGATAGCATTACATTTATGAAACCGTCTCTTCATATCAAAAATATGTCAAAATACTTCAGATTCTGCTCAGAGGTAAGCGTATTAAGGCGGCTAGAACGCAAATTCTTATATTCAATTGCTTCTATGGCTTTTCGTTTAAGAATTGCTTACAAGGCACATTGTACGTTTAGCTGGTTTTAAAAAGCACTTTTTAAATTATTTTAACTTTTGTATCACTTAATTTGATTTCTATCGCTTGACATTGACTTTGGACACCCCCACCCCCCTATAATTGCTTCCTTTTGCGTCTAAGGTATATGTTCTGCGTATTTAAAACAACAACAGACACCAATGGTCGGTATTTGCTGTTAAAACACTAGTAAAGGAGGCCGCTTCACATGTCTATAAAACCAGAAAATATCGACTGCTCTATAAAACGCTGGAAAATTATACTAAGTATAAATATTTATATAAATACAATATATAGCAATATAAATATATATATATATATATATATATATATATATATATATATATATATATATATATATATATATATATATATATATATATATATATATATATATATATATATATATATATATATATATATATATATATATATATATATATATATATATATATATATATATATATATATATATATATATATATATATATATATATATATATATATATATATATATATATATATATATATATATATATATATATATATATATATATATATATATATATATATATATATATATATATATATATATATATATATATATATATATATATATATATATATATATATATATATATATATATATATATATATATATATATATATATATATATATATATATATATATATATATATATATATATATATATATAAGATAAAATAAAACATAAGTTAAAATTGTATAATATTGTTAATATTTGATTGGTTTTTTGTAAAATCTTTTTTTAAAGAATTCGTTTAAAGGATGACACTTTGATGAAAAAATAAAAATAATAAAAGCCACTTACATAGCTGGAAGGTTTTCCCGGACTGGACTGGGAAATGCTTATTGTTTAAACGAGATGTATTTTTGGATGAGTACCACTTTCGACGGTACACTGTAGGTTTAATGGGATCCCTTTATCGCTAGCGAACGATCACCCTTCATCCACATCTCAAAAACAAAGCGTATCCTTTTGCAAACCAAAATAAAATGTCTTTATTAAAGACAAATTTAAGCAAAAACAATGAAAAAAATCACAATCAATCGTCTCTTAAATGCGGAATGACATTTCGAAAATTCGATTTGAAATTCGAATATATCCACTCTTTTAAAGGACGATATAAGATTGCTGGGCTCGCTATCAGCGAGCTATTAAATGAAAATAAAAATAAAATACTTCATTTGCTCGTTCCCATGAAATAAGATATAAATCGTAATTTCTGGTCGAGAAGTTTATACTTAAGGCTATATGATATTTACAAGAGTTCAAAACATAAGATAAAATTGTATAATATTGTTAATATTTGATTGGTTTTTTGTAAAATCTTTTTTTAAAGAATTCGTTTAAAGGATGACACTTTGATGAAAAAATAAAAATAATAAAAGCCACTTACATAGCTGGAAGGTTTTCCCGGACTGGACTGGGAAATGCTTATTGTTTAAACGAGATGTATTTTTGGATGAGTACCACTTTCGACGGTACACTGTAGGTTTAATGGGATCCCTTTATCGCTAGCGAACGATCACCCTTCATCCACATCTCAAAAACAAAGCGTATCCTTTTGCAAACCAAAATAAAATGTCTTTATTAAAGACAAATTTAAGCAAAAACAATGAAAAAAATCACAATCAATCGTCTCTTAAATGCGGAATGACATTTCGAAAATTCGATTTGAAATTCGAATATATCCACTCTTTTAAAGGACGATATAAGATTGCTGGGCTCGCTATCAGCCAGCTATTAAATGAAAATAAAAATAAAATACTTCATTTGCTCGTTCCCATGAAATAAGATATAAATCGTAATTTCTGGTCGAGAAGTTTATACTTAAGGCTATATGATATTTACAAGAGTTCAAAACATAAGATAAAATTGTATAATATTGTTAATATTTGATTGGTTTTTTGTAAAATCTTTTTTTAAAGAATTCGTTTAAAGGATGACACTTTGATGAAAAAATAAAAATAATAAAAGCCACTTACATAGCTGGAAGGTTTTCCCGGACTGGACTGGGAAATGCTTATTGTTTAAACGAGATGTATTTTTGGATGAGTACCACATTCGACGGTACACTGTAGGTTTAATGGGATCCCTTTATCGCTAGCGAACGATCACCCTTCATCCACATCTCAAAAACAAAGCGTATCCTTTTGCAAACCAAAATAAAATGTCTTTATTAAAGACAAATTTAAGCAAAAACAATGAAAAAAATCACAATCAATCGTCTCTTAAATGCGGAATGACATTTCGAAAATTCGATTTGAAATTCGAATATATCCACTCTTTTAAAGGACGATATAAGATTGCTGGGCTCGCTATCAGCCAGCTATTAAATGAAAATAAAAATAAAATACTTCATTTGCTCGTTCCCATGAAATAAGATATAAATCGTAATTTCTGGTCGAGAAGTTTATACTTAAGGCTATATGATATTTACAAGAGTTCAAAACATAAGATAAAATTGTATAATATTGTTAATATTTGATTGGTTTTTTGTAAAATCTTTTTTTAAAGAATTCGTTTAAAGGATGACACTTTGATGAAAAAATAAAAATAATAAAAGCCACTTACATAGCTGGAAGGTTTTCCCGGACTGGACTGGGAAATGCTTATTGTTTAAACGAGATGTATTTTTGGATGAGTACCACTTTCGACGGTACACTGTAGGTTTAATGGGATCCCTTTATCGCTAGCGAACGATCACCCTTCATCCACATCTCAAAAACAAAGCGTATCCTTTTGCAAACCAAAATAAAATGTCTTTATTAAAGACAAATTTAAGCAAAAACAATGAAAAAAATCACAATCAATCGTCTCTTAAATGCGGAATGACATTTCGAAAATTCGATTTGAAATTCGAATATATCCACTCTTTTAAAGGACGATATAAGATTGCTGGGCTCGCTATCAGCCAGCTATTAAATGAAAATAAAAATAAAATACTTCATTTGCTCGTTCCCATGAAATAAGATATAAATCGTAATTTCTGGTCGAGAAGTTTATACTTAAGGCTATATGATATTTACAAGAGTTCAAAACATAAGATAAAATTGTATAATATTGTTAATATTTGATTGTTTTTTTGTAAAATCTTTTTTTAAAGAATTCGTTTAAAGGATGACACTTTGATGAAAAAATAAAAATAATAAAAGCCACTTACATAGCTGGAAGGTTTTCCCGGACTGGACTGGGAAATGCTTATTGTTTAAACGAGATGTATTTTTGGATGAGTACCACTTTCGACGGTACACTGTAGGTTTAATGAGATCCCTTTATCGCTAGCGAACGATCACCCTTCATCCACATCTCAAAAACAAAGCGTATCCTTTTGCAAACCAAAATAAAATGTCTTTATTAAAGACAAATTTAAGCAAAAACAATGAAAAAAATCACAATCAATCGTCTCTTAAATGCGGAATGACATTTCGAAAATTCGATTTGAAATTCGAATATATCCACTCTTTTAAAGGACGATATAAGATTGCTGGGCTCGCTATCAGCCAGCTATTAAATGAAAATAAAAATAAAATACTTCATTTGCTCGTTCCCATGAAATAAGATATAAATCGTAATTTCTGGTTGAGAAGTTTATACTTAAGGCTATATGATATTTACAAGAGTTCAAAACATAAGATAAAATTGTATAATATTGTTAATATTTGATTGGTTTTTTGTAAAATCTTTTTTTAAAGAATTCGTTTAAAGGATGACACTTTGATGAAAAAATAAAAATAATAAAAGCCACTTACATAGCTGGAAGGTTTTCCCGGACTGGACTGGGAAATGCTTATTGTTTAAACGAGATGTATTTTTGGATGAGTACCACTTTCGACGGTACACTGTAGGTTTAATGGGATCCCTTTATCGCTAGCGAACGATCACCCTTCATCCACATCTCAAAAACAAAGCGTATCCTTTTGCAAACCAAAATAAAATGTCTTTATTAAAGACAAATTTAAGCAAAAACAATGAAAAAAATCACAATCAATCGTCTCTTAAATGCGGAATGACATTTCGAAAATTCGATTTGAAATTCGAATATATCCACTCTTTTAAAGGACGATATAAGATTGCTGGGCTCGCTATCAGCCAGCTATTAAATGAAAATAAAAATAAAATACTTCATTTGCTCGTTCCCATGAAATAAGATATAAATCGTAATTTCTGGTCGAGAAGTTTATACTTAAGGCTATATGATATTTACAAGAGTTCAAAACATAAGATAAAATTGTATAATATTGTTAATATTTGATTGGTTTTTTGTAAAATCTTTTTTTAAAGAATTCGTTTAAAGGATGACACTTTGATGAAAAAATAAAAATAATAAAAGCCACTTACATAGCTGGAAGGTTTTCCCGGACTGGACTGGGAAATGCTTATTGTTTAAACGAGATGTATTTTTGGATGAGTACCACTTTCGACGGTACACTGTAGGTTTAATGGGATCCCTTTATCGCTAGCGAACGATCACCCTTCATCCACATCTCAAAAACAAAGCGTATCCTTTTGCAAACCAAAATAAAATGTTAAGCAAAAACAATGAAAAAAATCACAATCAATCGTCTCTTAAATGCGGAATGACATTTCGAAAATTCGATTTGAAATTCGAATATATCCACTCTTTTAAAGGACGATATAAGATTGCTGGGCTCGCTATCAGCCAGCTATTAAATGAAAATAAAAATAAAATACTTCATTTGCTCGTTCCCATGAAATAAGATATAAATCGTAATTTCTGGTCGAGAAGTTTATACTTAAGGCTATATGATATTTACAAGAGTTCAAAACATAAGATAAAATTGTATAATATTGTTAATATTTGATTGGTTTTTTGTAAAATCTTTTTTTAAAGAATTCGTTTAAAGGATGACACTTTGATGAAAAAATAAAAATAATAAAAGCCACTTACATAGCTGGAAGGTTTTCCCGGACTGGACTGGGAAATGCTTATTGTTTAAACGAGATGTATTTTTGGATGAGTACCACTTTCGACGGTACACTGTAGGTTTAATGGGATCCCTTTATCGCTAGCGAACGATCACCCTTCATCCACATCTCAAAAACAAAGCGTATCCTTTTGCAAACCAAAATAAAATGTCTTTATTAAAGACAAATTTAAGCAAAAACAATGAAAAAAATCACAATCAATCGTCTCTTAAATGCGGAATGACATTTCGAAAATTCGATTTGAAATTCGAATATATCCACTCTTTTAAAGGACGATATAAGATTGCTGGGCTCGCTATCAGCCAGCTATTAAATGAAAATAAAAATAAAATACTTCATTTGCTCGTTCCCATGAAATAAGATATAAATCGTAATTTCTGGTCGAGAAGTTTATACTTAAGGCTATATGATATTTACAAGAGTTCAAAACATAAGATAAAATTGTATAATATTGTTAATATTTGATTGGTTTTTTGTAAAATCTTTTTTTAAAGAATTCGTTTAAAGGATGACACTTTGATGAAAAAATAAAAATAATAAAAGCCACTTACATAGCTGGAAGGTTTTCCCGGACTGGACTGGGAAATGCTTATTGTTTAAACGAGATGTATTTTTGGATGAGTACCACTTTCGACGGTACACTGTAGGTTTAATGGGATCCCTTTATCGCTAGCGAACGATCACCCTTCATCCACATCTCAAAAACAAAGCGTATCCTTTTGCAAACCAAAATAAAATGTCTTTATTAAAGACAAATTTAAGCAAAAACAATGAAAAAAATCACAATCAATCGTCTCTTAAATGCGGAATGACATTTCGAAAATTCGATTTGAAATTCGAATATATCCACTCTTTTAAAGGACGATATAAGATTGCTGGGCTCGCTATCAGCCAGCTATTAAATGAAAATAAAAATAAAATACTTCATTTGCTCGTTCCCATGAAATAAGATATAAATCGTAATTTCTGGTCGAGAAGTTTATACTTAAGGCTATATGATATTTACAAGAGTTCAAAACATAAGATAAAAACCCATTAAACCTACAGTGTACCGTTGAAAGTGGTACTCATCCAAAAATACATCTCGTTTAAACAATAAGAATTTCCCAGTCCAGTCCGGGAAAACCTTCCAGCTATGTAAGTGGCTTTTATTATTTTTATTTTTTCATCAAAGTGTCATCCTTTAAACGAATTATATATATATATATATATATATATATATATATATATATATATATATATATATATATATATATATATATATATATATATATATATATATATATATATATATATATATATATATATATATATATATATATATATATATATATATATATATATATATACAAATATATAAAAACTTAAGATTCAGTTTTTACTCCAGCAACACACATTCTTTGAAATAAAATATTTTTCGTGTGGTGATTAGGTCCTACGTATTTCTTCAGCCAATATAAAATTTAAACAAAAAAAACCGACCTAAAAATGTTTTATAAGTGCAATAGCAATGTCATGGTGATACTTAGAACGGGCTATTATAATTGAATGTGTATACAAAATGTTGTGCCTGTGCTGTTGACCGTTGAGAAATGTCCTTGTTGGAAGCCAACCCTGGGTGCCGCAGTCCTGTCTTGGTGAAACTTAGAACGGGCTATCATAATATACTGAATGAATATACAAAATTTCGTGTCTGTGCTGTGACTGAGGAGTTCCCCCGTCGGGAGCCAACCCAGGGTGTTGAATTAGGTCATGCTTACCATAAATATAAATACATGGTCATCGGAATTCAATAAACATGTACATTTTCAACTTCATATGATAATATTTAAGGAGTTCCCTCAGTTCCTCATGGATCCCATAATCAAAACAGAATTTTGTAAAAATGGGACCAACCTACAAGTATATCCTTTCAAATAACATAAGAATTTGAAATCGGTTCATAAACGGCAAAGTTGTTAGGTAATAAACATTAAAAAAAGGTACAACTGAATTGATAACCTCCTCCGTTTTTTGAAGTCGGTTAAAAACAGATGGCGACAATTGGTTCAACCGCAAAGTCATGATGGCTACTTTACCTGCCGGAGCTACTTTGTTAGAAATAAAGAAATAAAAGAAGGAAAAAAAGCTGTGATATACCAAATTTACACTAATAATTAAAAAATATAGATTTAAAAAAAATACGCAAAAAAATATTTCTATTTTATTTTTTATTTATTTTTGGTACAAAATGTCGGGCCTATCATTTCACTATGTATTACAGCCAACCGCATTATTAATAATGAATATAAATATATAAGCAGCTTATTCCAGCAATAGAATGTAAATAATTGGTAATATTAAATAATGGATACAAAATAAATAATATCTATAATATATGGGTACAAAGAATAGATAAAAAATAAATAATAATACTGCATTTACACTTTAATAATGCTAAGGGCTCTGTAGACGATCATGCATGCTTGTCAAGCATCGCGTCGCGGGCTGGGAAGGGATCGTAAACCGCAGGAAATATGCTAATATATATTTTTTAATATTTACCAAAATTGCCTAATTTTATAGTTTATACCAGGGAGTTACTTTAATTAGACGTAATTGATTAATGAATGACGTGACCACCTGGTATAAAACTACAAAATTAGGCATTATTGGTAAATATTTCAAAAAATATTTGCATATTTCCTGCAGTTTACGATCCCTTCTAAGCCCGCGACGCGATGCTTGACAAGCATGCTTGATCGTCTAGAGAGCCCCTTATTGTTTCCACTTGAAGTACATTATCATTGCCATCTTTGTTTTCTGTTACTAAATCTCAAATTGAACAGAATTTGGTTTTCGTCATTTATCCAGGATACCTGTTAAAATACAACTTCCATATCAAAACCATATTTTTTTATTCTTTATAGTTAGTATGCGTTTTATCCATTACAAAAATAAAACAAGAGCAATACCAATACTTGGCAAATGTAAAAAATAAAGATCTTTCAAAATTATTTTTATTTCCGCTAGCTCTCTCAACAGAATATCAAACATTTCTCAAGGCAATTCCATTCTCATCGGGAGTCCCCCGTAAAAATGGAGGTAGACATTTTATTAAACGACACTTGACATAACATTGCCACGTTATAATTTGTAAATATTTCTATTACGGCTGTCATTTCTTATGTCACTTAAAACATTCCATGGTGAGTTCCACTTTCAAAATATTGATCGCAAGGAATATACACTAAACCCATGACATGAATACAGATATTTCGTAAGGAAATTTCCTAAGTAAGACCGTGTTTCATTTGTTAATGGTTTTCAGCTTCTTGGCGACAATACCTTTGTCATTTATCAATTAGGTAATTGTACGCCATACTTAAAGTAATATACCGTAATAAAAAATTTCGTCGTATTTTATTATCATATTCTGGGTATGATTTTTGTTTTATATTTTGAAGTTGGAAGGACGTAATATATATTATGTACGAATGTTTATATGGTCAAAGTCGGAATTGAAAGATCCCTTGACATTAATTGTAAAATAATATTTTATTACACTTGGTTTGAAAAACAATTATTATTTATGCTCTTTTAGGAGAAAGAAATGGTTGGTCGACAAACACTATATATTGGTAATAATATGAATGAATGCAGTTTTTATTGTACCTGTTTTGCTTGAAAACCTAAATTATTATATTTATGATTATAAAGCTACTATTATATTACTGAGCTTGGGCGATGAAGCATACAAGAAATATTGCACGAATTTAAGTTGAAGTGAAACATAGATGTCATACTGCATACACGTATTATCGCCATTAATAGATGTTTTCCTGTAATAATCCGTGCAACTGATCCGTTTACGATTTTCCGTTTCCGATTTTTTGATTTCCTGTTATTACTTATACTTAAAGAAAAGCGAAGGTTTTAACAATCGATGTTTAGGATAAAAAGAGACTAATTAGTTGGTGAGGGACGTGTATTGTTCTTTCATTTGTCGGCGGTTGTCTGGTAAATTATTAAACTTCTGATCCCTGCCTGTTACTATTTTTTTAAACCCCGAATTAAAAGATCATCTTACATTATGAAGGTTAGCTAAATAGGAATGCGATTTCTGAATTTCATTTGTTGGTTTCAAGAATGGTAACAAAAATTTTACTAATGTTTTTTTTATTTTATTTTGTTTTATTTATTAAACTAGTTGATAGGAGTTTCTACGCTTAGTAGATTCATAATTACCCAAAATTTCTACTCGGATACGAATGTAAACAAGAATTACAAAATTAATCACAATTATATTCGAATATGTTAAATTACTACTTCAGTACCTACATTATAAGGTATACGTATAATTTTATTTTTTTATTTTATTTATTTAAATAAGCCAGTTGGTAGGAATCCCTACTCTTGGTATAGTCAAGTTGAGTAACTGGTATTATACCTTATGTGGTATAATATTTTTTTTTAAGAGGGTTGAACACTCAAGCATAGATTTTCTAGCATATATATAACAAACAAACTATGATATGAGGTATCATATATATATATATATATATATATATATATATATATATATATATATATATATATATATATATATATATATATATATATATATATATATATATATATATATATATATATATATATATAT
>OX155965.1:20641095-20713595 GCA_944548615.1 Micropterix aruncella
TCTTTACATTTTAAGCTATATTATTTCTAGGGTTAATTGTGGGATTTGGAGTATGTATGATTTTTTGTAACGTCCACGGTTTTTATTTCGTAGTCTTTTGCCCGTCGCCTTGCTCGTAATTTATCGTTACCATGTGCTGCTAAGGAGTCTTTCTCACGATTTATTTTGAATGGAAACGGTGGTCGGTCGCCAAAGTTTCGCATTTCAGGGTCGGCAGCGCGTTTATTTTATAGCCCCTTTCTGTCCTTTCCTTTGAGTTATCAGCTATTTTTCAAGGAATCTCATATCCTCGGCGTCCGTGACTAATTATGTTTCCTACCCTTTGTAAGAGGGTCTCACTTTTTGGGAAGATTTATCGGCGTTGGCGTCCGCTCTGTCGAATATTCTGAACCATTCCCCCCCCCCCAATGGGCTCTGAGCCTCATTGGCTCCTGTCTCCATCTATTTGCCTAATTACTCCATATATTTACCTAATTTACATTTTATTTACATAATCCAGTCTTATTTTTTACTCATCCACCTATGGGATTCTACTTAGCTAAATGTTATGTTCAATTTTTCTTATTGGTCTAGTGAGGTGACAGATCCTTTTTCATTCAACCTATGAGAATTTCTCATTATTCTACTTAGGATATGTACCGCTTTCCGTTAACTTTCGTTTTTCATTTCTTACGAGACAAACGTCAACTTGCGTTTTCACTTTTAAATTCTAGCTAGACTATTTTTATTTTCTACTGTGTCGAATAGACTTTCGCTTTTTCCACTTAGACATTAGTGACAGCTGTCTCTGCCTGGTCAGCTGTTGTATGTATTTTTACAAGTTTACTGACAGGGCGCTTATATATTTTCCCGTCCACTAATAGGTCTACTATTCGCACTTGGCCTGTTTTGTCAGGGAAAACTTGAGTCACCCGACCTCTGGCCCACCTTCCGCGTTCTAGGGAAGGATCTAACAGGACTACTAAGTCTCCGATTTTTAACGGAGTTCCCTTTGTCGCCCACTTAGGTCTTTTAACCAACAATGGAAGTACTTCTTTAGACCAACGGTACCAGAAAGCATCAGCAAGTATTTGCGATTGTTTCCAGTGATTTTTGTTAGATAACTCAGTTGTATTATTCTGACCTACCGCTGTACTATCATCTGCATGGCCTAATAGGAAATCTGCAGGTGTGAGTGGTCTCTCATCCCGAGTATCTAGAGATATATACGTGAGCGGCCTGTGGTTCATCATCGCTGAGACTTCGCATAATAATGTTCTCAGCACATCTTCGTTTGGTGCTCGCTCCTTTAATATGGCATATAACGATTTTTTTTGCCGTTTTTATCTGACTCTCCCAAACTCCACCGAAATGGGATCCTGAAGGAGGGGAGAAACTCCATTTAATCTCGTCGGCACTTAGACGATCCCTTATTTTATGGTTGTCGATAGCTGACAAAACTTTTTTTAATTCAGCGTCCGCACCGCGGAAACCAGTGGCATTGTCGCTCATAATTTCCCGCGGCTTCCCCCTGGCTGCTATAAAACGTCTTATAGCTAACAGGGCCGAGCTGGTTGACAAATCTCCAGCTAGTTCGATATGGGTCGCTCTCGTGTTAAAACAAGTGAAGAGTAAACCATATCGTTTTTCCACTTTCTTTCGATTAGTGACGAAAAACGGCCCAAAGGCGTCCACGCCTACAGTGTGGAAACAGCGCCTTCGGGTGGTTATTCGCGCGGATGGGAGTTGGCCCATTTGCGGGATCATAGGCTTCGCGCGCCGGATAGTGCAATAGACACATTCTCGTGAGATCTTTTTCACCGTTTGTCGCGCTCCAATGACCCAAAACTGTTCTCTTAGCACTGATAAAATTAATTCAGCGCCGCCGTGAGCATTAACCTCGTGTAAATGTTTCACGAGTAACACCGTGAATCTATCCTTACCGTGTAATATATATGGCCTTTTTGTGTCGAAAGGTGTGTCTTTAGCATTTTCGATCCGACCTCCTAGCCGTATTAACCCTTCCGCGTCGATATACGCGTTCAATCCGAACAGACGGCTGTCTTTCGGCAATATTTTCTGATGACGTATCAGGTCTATCTCGTGTGCGAAAATTCGAAGTTGTGATTCCTTGATCAGAATTTTTTTTCCGGTTGCGACATCGTCGCTTTCGAGTACTTTTGACGTGGTTTTTTTTTTACACAGATCTATAAATTTTGTCACATATGCCATGGTTCGACTCGCCCGCATGTACTGGGAAAATCAACCTATGTCAATTACGCTTTCATTTTTTCCTGTCGTTGTTAGTACAAGTTTTGTCTTAAATTCTAACAATGCTCTCTCTTCCGGTTTCGGATCGGTTGGCTCCTGGAGCGGCCAGTGTTCTCTACTGCCACGCAAGAAAGCAGGTCCCGCGAACCATCTACCTTCCGGGCTTAAATCTATCTTGGTGGTATTCCGTGTGCCATCATCAGCGGGGTTGTCGCTCCCTGCTAACCAATGCCACTGTCTTGGAGACGTGAGCTCATCGATCACACCTAGTCTATTGGCTACAAACTGGAGGTGACATTCCTTTTGTGACAAAATCCACCACCACACATTTTTAGAGTCTGTCCACATAAAGACGTCATCGAAACTTAATGCGCTTTCTTGTTTTATTTTTGAGGCCAGTTCAGCACCTAGCAGCGCCACAGTCAGTTCTAACCTGGGGATTGTCAGTTTGCCTTTCAAAGGTGCCACTCGAGTTTTGCTAGCCATAAAGGATACCTTGTGCTCGCCGCTACAGCCTGTGATCCTAACATATGCAACAGCGCACATCGCCTTTTCGGACGAATCGCAGAATACGTGCAATTGCCTTTTTTCACCTGCCTGTTTGGTAGCGCCATTGTAACGTGCGATTCGCACACCTTGCGCTAATCTCAGTTCTTGCAACCACCGGAGCCAATATTTAACGACATCGCCCGGGATCTCGTCGTCCCAGGCCACTCGGCTACTCCATACCTGCTGCATGATCAGTTTAGCTCTTATAGTGAGCGGTGAAAGCGCACCCATTGGATCCCACAGCTTCATTATTAATTTTAGCGCGTCCCGCTTCGACGGAATCTTATTTCCCGTCGTCAGATCTTCGCTGAGGCGGTCCATGCTCACATTAAATGCTAACTGATCAGAGGCAGGTAACCACGTCAAGCCTAATATACGTTGTGACGTCAACTCACCCTTTTCCAGAGATACTTGCGCGAGCGCGCGGTTTTCTTCTGGTATCCCGGTTAAAGCCTCGTTTTTATTTGAAGCCCAACCGGACATAGTGAAATTCCCAGCTTTATGAATCAAATTAATTTCCCTGATGACTTGTTTTGCTTCCTCTAACGTGTCTACTCCCGACAGCAAATCATCAACGTACGAATCGCGCTCTATTATTTTTACAGCCGCTGGGTACTGGTCCTTAAACCGAGCAGCGTTTTTATTTTTTACGTAGATCGCGGAGGCCGGGGAGCTACAACTACCGAATATTAGACAGTCCATTTTTAATATTTTTGGAGGACTTTCACGCTGGAAACCTCGCCAGAGAAACAGCTGACTGAAGCTATCTTCCTCTCTCACTTTTATCCGAAGATACATATCTCGTATGTCGGCCGTGAAAGCGATTGCATTTTCACGGAATCGTAATAAAATTCCTAATATGCTATTTAAATAGTCTGGTCCACCTAATAACATGCTATTCAGTGATCCGCCTGCGCCTGAGGACGCAGCGTCGTGAACGACACGAATTTTGTCTTTCTTCGCGGGGTGAATAACCCCCAGGTGCGGAAGAAATAACACTCGAGGGCGGTTTTTTAATTGTTTTTCCTCGACTTCCGAAGCATACCCCTCAGCTAGATATCTCTCTATCTGCTGGCAGTATTTTTCTCCATAAAGACGGTCGGAGTCCATTTTCCGTTCCACTGACCTCAGCCGAGTCATTGCCATGTCTCGGTTATCTGGTACGGAAAAGTTAACCTCTTTCCATAACAGACCTGTTTCCCAGACTCCATTTTTTAAAGAAGTAGTATCTTCTAAGATTTTTTCAGCCCTAACATCGGCCTGAAGCTTTCGCTTTTTCTGTGGCCAATCGTACTCTAGCTTCAGATTTTCTTCAAGTAATTTATCTAAAGAAGGTTCATTTTCCTGATTTAAGCATAGCGCCGGGTATCTAATTTCTCGTTCGAGAGCGTTATTGCCGCCGATAGCCACCCACTCCAGGAGTGTTTTAGATACCGATAGGCCCCCGTCTACCATTTTTAATCCTCTAGAGACTATCAGTTCCCAACAATTAGCTCCCAGGAGCAGGTCAGGTTTTACGGTCGTCGCCTGAGTCGAACGCACCATCCCTCCGATCGGCCTCTGCGCACTTATCACGCTTTTGACCTCCGGTAGATTTAGCGAGGCTACGCTGTAAGCTCGTACTACGTACTCCTTCTTACCTAAATCTCCCCTTACTTTGAAGGACACCGCTTCGGCACTGCTATTACTCTCTCTCATATTCCCGATTCCAGAGAGCTGTAATCCCTGCGTCGGGCCTCGAATCCCTAGTTCTATTGCCACGCCCTGATCGATGAGTGAAACAGTCGCGCCTGCGTCTAACAACGCATATAATGTTTTTCTACCCCTGGTCCCAACCACGGTTATCGGTAATACTTGCAGAATGACCTGATTTCCAGATACCGCGTTCGCCACTACCTCGGAGCTCGCGCGCGGCGCCGCCGCGATGTCCGCCTCGTTCGCAGGCGGCGGGGCGGTCAGCAAATAATGGTATTTGCCCTTTGGAAACCGTTTATATGCCGAACACGATTTTCGGCCGTGGTTGTGCCCTAAACATTTGAAACACCTACGCATTTTCTTTATCTCATCCCAGCGGCTTGCTAAAGTTAGATTTTTAAATTCTTCACATTTATTTAAATAATGGGATTTCTCACACCGAGGGCACTTAGGTTCCTCCTTGCCCTGGGTATGTAAAATATATTTTTTAGAGCCCGTTTCTTTCTGTCTCTTGTCTCGCGGGTTATCATAACTTTTCCTAGGAAGCTCGGCGGTACATAGACCGGCGTCTTGTGCGCTGATCGCTAATTTCTCTAACCATAATGCGAAATAAACTAATACCGGATCGTTTAAACCAACCCTTCCCCTGTCAGCTAGCCACAGAGTCAATAAGTTCTTTGGCAATTTTGCCACAAGTGAAGCCAATAAGTCTGGATTATAAAGATGTTCTAATTTATTTACCGATTTTACGGTCGCGACCAGATTTTTTATCTGGCACGCAAATCGCATTAAACCGTCTGCATCTAGACTATCAGATAACCCTTTTTCTCTCCTCAAATCCGCTATCGTTCTCTGAATAATTAAATTCGTATTACCGAATAGCGCCTCTAACGTGGTCATGATGTTTGTCACGTTGTCAGGACTTAAAAGCAAACCTGTCACCGCCTCGCGTGCTCTTCCCTTTAATGCTGTCTGCAGACGCAATAAGTTTTGTGCATCATTTAAATGCATTACGTCTGTCGACTGTTTGAAGATAGCTTTGAAGGCTACGAATTCTAAAGGATTCCCGTGAAATGAAGGTAACTCTTTTGCAAAATGCGGTTTTGTGGACGCTACAGAAAAAATCTTACATACCTCTTTTATCATTTTTTCGCTCGAGCTGCTAATTCCGTCGCTGTTCCTACCCAGGTCCGTATCAGCGGCGGCCTTTACCGCCGCCGCCGACACCGCCTTGGTCTCTGACCTCGCCCTGGCGTTGTCCGCAGCTGCGGCGCCGCCCGCATTCGCCGCGCCGCCCGCATTCGCCGCGCCGTCCGCCACCGTCGCGCCGGACGCCGCCGCGTTGCCCGGTTCCGATCGCCCGCCGTCTTCACGCCGCCGTGCCGCTTCTGATGCCGCATCTCCATTTTCTTCTGCGAATGTTCCCCCCCAGGGTTCTGGTGACGTCTCAGCAGCTGGAGTTTGATACTCGGCCCATCTCGACACTCTGCTAGCTGCCGTGTTGTCCCCCGCGACGTCGCGATCATTTTCCTGACTGCTCGTTTCTGTCCCGAAGGTTTCGGAGACAATTTCCAGCATCCTCATAGCATGCCGCGAGTCTTCTTCCGCTGCATCCAGTTCTTCCTGCATCGCCGCTCGTTGAAGGCTCATGTCAGCTTCTTCTTCGATTTCTTCAGCCGCTCTGCGCGCCGTGCGCCGCGCAGCCACTTTTTTCAGTTCTGCATCCAATTTATTCTTATCCGCCTTTTTCTTGGCTTTCTGGATGTTCACTCTTCGAAGTTCTTCAGATGCTGCTCGCAGTTCCTGAACGTGCTCGCTTCTTCTGCTGCTCTCTGACCAGGCGCGCGATGAAGGTCTTGGATTTTCGGATTGCGTGCTTTTCGAATCCATATTTTTATTTTTCTTTTCTCGTTCTTGATCCAAAGTCACTTTTCTTTCCGATTTTCTTTATTCGGCTTGACGGAGGACCACGATGGCTGGGATTTTTACCCGGTTTGCATAAACCCACTTAACTTGTGAATTTACGCGACCCCTTTTGTGCTGGGTAATTACCCCTTCGATTATCTTCAACGGTTTTCACCTTGGACTGTATTCAAATGGTAATCACTCACCAGCTAGGTTGGTTTTTCTCTCAGGGGTGGTTGTCTCGAACGAGTGGTGGATTCCAACCTCACAAGGAAATTAGTTCAGATAGAGGCTTCCGTGATAGAACCTCACTTTCCTCAGGTCACGCAGGATAAGCTTCCGTCGAAAATAAACACTTTTTATTCGCGAGACTTTCTTTTATTCGGTCACTTATCTTTACTTTTACATTGAGTTCCGAGTACTTATAATTTACTACTAAGTCCCGGTGCTTGGATCGCGGCGCGTTCACGCTGACCCTTTGCCAATTTACAACTGAAGCTTTCGCTCTTTTCTGCCCTCGATCGCCTTACATTTTTTTTAAGATAGCGACCGCCCTTACCTTTCATTGGTCTATCTCCTTCCAAAAATTTCTAAACACACCCCCATAAATGCACCGCACACGTATTATCCAATCACGAGACAGGGCGCATAAAGATGCAACCCCGTTTGAAAGAGACATCGCAATCATGCTTCCTCGCTTGCACGCTAGAGCGAGAAGCGAATACACTAGTTGTCTCTGTCTTACATTTAAACGTTTTATAGACATATTATTTGCTTAACTTAAAAGAAAAGAATCTACCCTAGTACAGGCATTAACCTAGTTGGGTAGTTTTTAAGACATAATTTTTGTACTACTTTCTCCTAAATAAAACAATATTATTATTATTGTTATTACAGATTCTCGTCGCAAACGCCGCCTTTCCCGAGTACACATTGTCTTAAACATAGGTTAGTTTCAGATCAATAGTAACAAGTTAATATTAACCCCTCACGTTGCGAGGTAAAAAGTCACCTATCACTTTTGCGCGCGACATATTCGCGCAAAAAATCGACGCGAGTCAACGGCCTTGAGAAAAACGATCATAACTTATAAACCACTAATCGGATTAAAAAAAGATAAAGAGAAAAATGATCGCATTGAAATTTGACATATAAAACATTATAACCTTATCTCGTAAAACAATTAGGATAATAATGAATAAATATTACAAAATTGGCAAACTGAAAAAACTCGCCTATAAAATCATTTCGATTTTTTTGTAAATACAGTTTTTGTAAATATCAAAAATTGTAAATACAGTTATGTTCTCTATTAAATGCTTTACCAAAACGATATTTTTTTTTACTTATTTGCATACAAAAATACGGAAAAAATATTTATTTATTCAGCCAAGAAAAATTGTATGTATTCTCGTAAAAAAAAATTTTTTTAATTTTTAATTTGTGACTACTTATGGTATTTTTTTATATGAAATTCTTTCAAAATAACTTTATTACTACATCACTTCTTCTTAGAAATCACACCAGAACTTTGAGCTTTGTCTGATATTATAGAAAAATCTAAAGTTTTGAGAGTTTCCGCGTCTGAACCTAATAATAAACTTTGAATGCCCATAATATAAAATTCGTTAGATTTTTTCAATTATATTGTCTTATCATAGACTTATTATATGTCTAATAACTAATTACTATACTCCAAAGAGTCACATTTCATCGAAAAACTATGGAAAATCGCACTTTTTTCTCTCATAGTAATTATCAAAACAAGTTTCATTTTCGCGAGCAATATTAGAACACAACATATAATGTTCAAAATACGCCTAATTATGTGATAACTTAGGATGTAAATGAAGCAATACCTATTTTATTAGTAAATTAAAGCGACATTACGTCATGTTTCGCGATATAACGGGATATTTCAAAAACATTACAAAATAAACACGGGCATTTATTTCGCGAGCCTTGGTTTGTTGACAAAGTGTTTTCTTCGAAAATTCGTGTAAAACAGCAAATGGATTGTCGAAATTATATAATCCTACTGGCTAATCTACTTAAAAAGGGAAATACTCACTTTTATCCGGTATAAACTGCACTTATATCCAGAAAACACTTCACAAACACTTCACAACACAATCACTTCGGCGAACATCGCGCGCGCCGCCGCCATGGGCGATCTGGGACTGTCGTCAGAAATGAGGTCATCGATTTTGTAAGGATGTAGTGATTCATATTTCTAACATCGCATGCGGCAATCGAGCAATTTCATAGTGTTGCATATTTGGCTATATTATGGCATCATTCGATAGAATATACAATCGCATTTCGAAATTTAAACGACATTTTCGTAAGAGCCGAGCGCTATATCCAGTAGTGGACGTTTCAGAATTTCGGCGGCCGCCATTCATGTCCCCAAATGGATGTTACGTGCTCAGCGGGTTAATGTTAGATCGTTAATTAGGCTAATTAAGTTGTCTCTCCTAGCGCTTTACTTTACATTAAACGAAATACTATATGCTATGCTTAAATTAATTAAACAGGCAATTTTCTTTACATTTTAAGCTATATTATTTCTAGGGTTAATTGTGGGATTTGGAGTATGTATGATTTTTTGTAACGTCCACGGTTTTTATTTCGTAGTCTTTTGCCCGTCGCCTTGCTCGTAATTTATCGTTACCATGTGCTGCTAAGGAGTCTTTCTCACGATTTATTTTGAATGGAAACGGTGGTCGGTCGCCAAAGTTTCGCGTTTCAGGGTCGGCAGCGCGTTTATTTTATAGCCCCTTTCTGTCCTTTCCTTTGAGTTATCAGCTATTTTTCAAGGAATCTCATATCCTCGGCGTCCGTGACTAATTATGTTTCCTACCCTTTGTAAGAGGGTCTCACTTTTTGGGAAGATTTATCGGCGTTGGCGTCCGCTCTGTCGAATATTCTGAACCATATATATATATATATATATATATATATATATATATATATATATATATATATATATATATATACGAGTGGTATTACCCGGCGTTGCCCGTGTTATATCTGTTCTCAAATACCAATGTATACCAATTTTCATGGCGATCGGTTGAGCAGTATAGAAGTTGGTGTGCTGCAGCGCCGTCTAGTTGAAAGTTGCAACAAAGCGGATATATATAAAAACCTTAACCATGAAAAAATACATATATATGCCAACTTTCTTGGTGATCGGTCAAACGGTTTCGGAGTCTATTAAACTCGGACAGACGGTCATACAGATGCCAACATCCATTTTTATATTATATTATTTTGGCCTGTTTTTAAAATTTAAACTTTGAATGCCTATATCTCGCTTATTTATAGCGACCGACACAATTTTCTTCCAGATTTAGCATTAAAATGAAAAAAATTGGAGAGAGGTTCCTGATACTGCAGTTATTCCACTTTTATAACTATGTGATAATACTTACATGTATATATTTTAATTAAAGAGTTTTGAACAATGAAGCACAAATAATTAAAAAGCAGGAATAATTTCACTGTATTACCTTCACAATATTTTGAATTTAGAATAACGCTTGGCCGACTATGACGTTTGTAGGTTTAACATAGCAGCGCCATCTATGGATTACTCAATAGATAACGCCATCTGTTAAAATCGTTTGGAACTAACAGATAATTGCGAATGTCAAATAATAGACATTGCAATAAAATAATATCGCGACTATAAATTAAGACGTAAGCTATCCTATCTTTCAAGTTGGATCAAACTGCACATTGTGTGCAAATTTGATTCAAATCGGTTAAGTAGTTTAGGAGTCCATCGCGGACAAACAACGTGACACGTAATTTATATATATTAAGATACGAGTGGTATTACCCGGCGTTGCCCGTGTTATATCTGTTCTCAAATACCAATGTATACCAATTGTCATGGCGATCGGTTGAGCAGTATAGAAGTTGGTGTGCTGCAGCGCCGTCTAGTTGAAAGTTGCAACAAAGCGGATATATATAAAAACCTTAACCATGAAAAAATACATATATATGCCAACTTTCATGGTGATCGGTCAAACGGTTTCGGAGTCTATTAAACTCGGACAGACGGGCATACAGATATACCAACATCCATTTTTATATTATATTATTTTGGCCTGTTTTTAAAATTTAAACTTTGAATGCCTATATCTCGCTTATTTATAGCGACCGACACAATTTTCTTCCAGATTTAGTCTAAAATGAAAAAAATTGGGGAGAGGTTCCTATACTGCAGTTATTCCACTTTTATAACTATGTGATAATACTTACATGTATATATTTTAATTAAAGAGTTTTGAACAATGAAGCACAAATAATTAAAAAGCAGGAATAATTTCACTGTATTACCTTCACAATATTTTGAATTTAGAATAACGCTTGGCCGACTGTGACGTTTGTAGGTTTAACATAGCAGCGCCATCTATGGATTACTCAATAGATAACGCCATCTGTTAAAATCGTTTGGAACTAACAGATAATTGCGAATGTCAAATAATAGACATTGCAATAAAATAATATCGCGACTATAAATTAAGACGTAAGCTATCCTATCTTTCAAGTTGGATCAAACTGCACATTGTGTGCAAATTTGATTCAAATCGGTTAAGTAGTTTAGGAGTCCATCGCGGACAAACAACGTGACACGTAATTTATATATATTAAGATATATATATATATATATATATATATATATATATATATATATATATATATATATATATATATATATATATATATATATATATATATATATATATATATATATATATATATATATATATATATATATATATATATATATATATATATATATATATATAGTTAATATTTGATTGGTTTTTTGTAAAATCTTTTTTTAAAGAATTCGTTTAAAGGATGACACTTTGATGAAAAAATAAAAATAATAAAAGCCACTTACATAGCTGGAAGGTTTTCCCGGACTGGACTGGGAAATGCTTATTGTTTAAACGAGATGTATTCTTGGATGAGTACCACTTTCGACGGTACACTGTAGGTTTAATGGGTTCCCTTTATCGCTAGCGAACGATCACCCTTCATCCACATCTCAAAAACAAAGCGTATCCTTTTGCAAACCAAAATAAAATGTCTTTATTAAAGACAAATTTAAGCAAAAAACAATGAAAAAAATCACAATCAATCGTCTCTTAAATGCGGAATGACATTTCGAAAATTCGATTTGAAATTCGAATATATCCACTCTTTAAAAGGACGATATACGATTGCTGGGCTCGCTATCAGCCAGCTATTAAATGAAAATAAAAATAAAATACTTCATTTGCTCGTTCCCATGAAATAAGATATAAATCGTAATTTCTGGTCGATAAGTTTATACTTAAGGCTATATGATATTTACAAGAGTTCAAAACATAAGATAAAATTGTATAATATTGTTAATATTTGATTGGTTTTTTGTAAAATCTTTTTTTAAAGAATTCGTTTAAAGGATGACACTTTGATGAAAAAATAAAAATAATAAAAGCCACTTACATAGCTGGAAGGTTTTCCCGGACTGGACTGGGAAATGCTTATTGTTTAAACGAGATGTATTCTTGGATGAGTACCACTTTCGACGGTACACTGTAGGTTTAATGGGTTCCCTTTATCGCTAGCGAACGATCACCCTTCATCCACATCTCAAAATTTTGAGATGTGGATGAAGGGTGATCGTTCGCTAGCGATAAAGGGAACCCATTAAACCTACAGTGTACCGTCGAAAGTGGTACTCATCCAAGAATACATCTCGTTTAAACAATAAGCATTTCCCAGTCCAGTCCGGGAAAACCTTCCAGCTATGTAAGTGGCTTTTATTATTTTTATTTTTTCATCAAAGTGTCATCCTTTAAACGAATTCTTTAAAAAAAGATTTTACAAAAAACCAATCAAATATTAACAATATTATACAATTTTATCTTATGTTTTGAACTCTTGTAAATATCATATAGCCTTAAGTATAAACTTCTCGACCAGAAATTACGATTTATATCTTATTTCATGGGAACGAGCAAATGAAGTATTTTATTTTTATTTTCATTTAATAGCTGGCTGATAGCGAGCCCAGCAATCGTATATCGTCCTTTTAACCCCTTGAGTATGATACGACCAAATCTGGTTCTGAAACAATTATCCGTTGAGTATGATACGACCAGATCTGGTTCCGCGTTTCTTTCACTTCTTTGACATTCTCATATTTATTCATAATTATCTAATTGTTTTACAAAATGATATTTCAATATTCTATATTCGAAATTTCAATGCAATCATTGTGCAGTTGTTCTTTTTATGATTGGTGTAGTAGTTTCGTAGTTATAGTACTTTAAGGTCGATGTCGCCGAAAATCCTGCAAAAGAGACAGATGCATCCATGAAAATACCCATTTACTCCAAGGGTTAAAGAGTGGATATATTCGAATTTCAAATCGAATTTTCGAAATGTCATTCCGCATTTAAGAGACGATTGATTGTGATTTTTTTCATTGTTTTTTGCTTAAATTTGTCTTTAATAAAGACATTTTATTTTGGTTTGCAAAAGGATACGCTTTGTTTTTGAGATGTGGATGAAGGGTGATCGTTCGCTAGCGATAAAGGGAACCCATTAAACCTACAGTGTACCGTCGAAAGTGGTACTCATCCAAGAATACATCTCGTTTAAACAATAAGCATTTCCCAGTCCAGTCCGGGAAAACCTTCCAGCTATGTAAGTGGCTTTTATTATTTTTATTTTTTCATCAAAGTGTCATCCTTTAAACGAATTCTTTAAAAAAAGATTTTACAAAAAACCAATCAAATATTAACAATATTATACAATTTTATCTTATGTTTTGAACTCTTGTAAATATCATATAGCCTTAAGTATAAACTTCTCGACCAGAAATTACGATTTATATCTTATTTCATGGGAACGAGCAAATGAAGTATTTTATTTTTATTTTCATTTAATAGCTGGCTGATAGCGAGCCCAGCAATCGTATATCGTCCTTTTAAAGAGTGGATATATTCGAATTTCAAATCGAATTTTCGAAATGTCATTCCGCATTTAAGAGACGATTGATTGTGATTTTTTTCATTGTTTTTTGCTTAAATTTGTCTTTAATAAAAACATTTTATTTTGGTTTGCAAAAGGATACGCTTTGTTTTTGAGATGTGGATGAAGGGTGATCGTTCGCTAGCGATAAAGGGAACCCATTAAACCTACAGTGTACCGTCGAAAGTGGTACTCATCCAAGAATACATCTCGTTTAAACAATAAGCATTTCCCAGTCCAGTCCGGGAAAACCTTCCAGCTATGTAAGTGGCTTTTATTATTTTTATTTTTTCATCAAAGTGTCATCCTTTAAACGAATTCTTTAAAAATATATATATATATATATATATATATATATATATATATATATATATATATATATATATATATATATATATATATATATATATATATATATATATATATATATATATATATATATATATATATATATATATATATATATATATATATGTTCATAGATACATACATATCGAACTAATAATACATCACAATTAATTGATGATTTCACAAATTATAGACAGTAATAAAATGGTAATAAAAATATAAAATATTTTTTTCAATAAAAACGTTGCCAAATTAGTAATGGTAATAATATAAATCGCCAATAGTCTAAAGAAAGAAATTCTAATTATATATAATACTCAATAATAGAAAAAATAGAGATAGTCAAATATTTTCAACAAGTAAATATATTAAAAATAATAAAAAACTACTGCTATTTTAGAAAGTGAACTATTGTATATATAAATAAATTTATTACGGTTTCTTTATAAAATATTTCTGGTTTATATATATATCCATATACTGACATGTATACCGGATTGTACTCAATAAGAACTTAACGGATTGTACTTAATAAGACCTTTCATTTGATACTAAACAAGATATATCTTATGTTAATTTATTGAAATTATAACATTTGGAATTTTGGACGTTTAGACAGCTACTCACTATATGCTTATACAGTTAAGACACTCGGGATGACATAGCGATTCTAACAAAGACAATACTTTTAAATCGGTTCAAGAGTTTAGAAGTTATGGTGAAATAAAGAACAGAAAACATACATAGACGAAAGCTGAACACATCACAATCCTTTTTTGTTGGCTATCGTGTAAAAACGATTTTGTCGAAAACATTAATACTATAAATTGCGATCTTAATTAAAATAAACTGTATCTTTTTCTTAAAGTGAACCTTCCCAAGGCCTCTTGGTTAGGCCATTTTCTATTATGCCGTATAAAATATATTTATATCCTACCTACCTCCCAATTCCCAATCAGTGAGAAATTTACGCGCCGGCCGAACTAGACGTGCTCCTGTGAGTGTTCTCGTTAATCGTGCTGTGAGAGTAATTATCGCGTCCGTGAGCTGGCCAGCCGAAGACTTGGAGTGAAAATTGCAGCAAGGAATCGCGAGAAAAATAGAAAGGTGCGTAAATTTGATTCCTTCTACTCTCCATAATGATGTCTATAATCCCTTTAAATTAACCAACCTTCCTCACAGTCCACTCTATATATATATAAACTAAAACCCAACATTTTGGTCCATACGATCCGGATTTAAAATACTTTTTCCATTTGAGTACGAAAACAGAATAAATACTTCCGCCATTACGGGTTGCCTTTTGGAATATCGTATGTAGGAGATTCATATTCACATAATTATTATTTATAGACATCATTGGTAAAATTAAACATATCTACATAATAAAACATTATATTCGTGTTAAGCTGTTTAAAATTGGTAAAAAATACAGATCTGCCCACATTAATTGGATTCGGGCGGCGGGTGCTTTGTTTTACACGTAGGTACACCCGGCATATTAAATTACTGCAGACTTCACACTTTATGCCGCGAGTATAGTACATATACTTATTGCATTTTGCATGGGTATACTTGCTCAGCTGAGCTGAATGGTTGATAGCCGTAATTTATATATAATAAATTATATTTGTCCTACATAAAATAAAATACCTATTTTGTTTGTTTACATAGATTATTTAATGCTTATTAATTGTTTAATTGTTATAAATTTGTCACCAAATCATATAAAGGCTTGCCGCTCACAATATTATAAATCTTTGTTAAATATTAGTTACTGTCTCATTATTTATAGAGACACTGTACGTTACGTTTGTAGGATTGCAACCGTTTATTGAAAAAACCGGTTTCACTAGCTAGATAAGGAAACAAAATAATATAATAATATCTTGTTTACGAATTTGGTTTAGCGAAACAGTTCGGTAGGGTGAAGTTACCAGTTATGGGACTTTCATTATATAAATTATATTTAAAAAGGGATCGTAATATTTTATAATTATTATTCCTGAAAATAAACTTGTTTAGTTACATAAAAATATCTGAGTAATTAATAGTTTATTATCAAATATATATTTGTTATTGTTTGCAAATTTGTTTGGTTCATAACAACTTGTCAAAGTATATTATTAAATATTAGTTTGTTTACTTGTAATCCATTCATAGCTGTATAGACGATAAATAAATAAACTCTTATAAAATGTCTCGTGATCCCGATAAGGAAGCTAGCATGGATGCAATTAAGTTACAAATAGCACGTGCAAAACGTAATGCTCTATTTGAGAGAATGCAAAAAATATTTGATTTATCAAAGAATGTAGGCACTACCGAAAGAACAAGTGAGCCATTTCTCAATGCATCTATTTCTATGGCAGATATACGGTCAGAGTTTCGTGCCGTTTTAGATGATTATAATATTTTAAAGATTAGAGCTGACCCAACCGCGACGCCGTGTTACGATACATTTACCTCATTTGAGGACATGTATTGTACAAGTAAGCGTGTTCTTGACCGGCTGTCTGTTAAGCAAAAAATATCGACGTCCATTAAGGACACTGAGACTTGTCGTGAGGCGACAAAGCCATGACTTCCACCTTTGGAAATTATGTCTTTCAACGGGGACGTAAAGAATTGGCCGCTGTTTTATGCCAACTTTAAATCTCTAATCCACGATAACACGTCGCTTACAGATGACGAGAGAGTGTATTATCTGATGAGTAAATTATCGCAAGGAGCTTTAAACGTGATTTCAGGTATCACTCCAGATGGTCAGAATTACTCTTTAATATTAAAAACTTTAATTGATAGATACGAAGACAAACGTCTTTTGGCTTCGGCTCACGTAGAGCAGATTTTGAACTTTAAATTAAATGGAGGAGCGTCACAGAATAATTTTCAGTCTTTTATGGATAGGGTTAGCACCGCTGTTGGTGCACTGAAGAATTTAAAATTGGACGATTTAGCAGATTATTTGTTGCTACATATAACGTTGAAAAAACTCGATACAGATACAATCAAAGGTTTTGAATCGCAGGTTCGTGATGTAGAAATACCTACATTTTCACAATTAGTTGATTTCGTGAGGACTCAGATTCGAGTTTATCAAACCTGTAATGTCCAATCTAGGACCACTATCAATATGAACAGCAAAGCTAGTCGTCTTAGTTCGAACCAACGAATGCCAAGCCCTCAATCATATGTTTCAAATGAGCAAAATAATTTAAAGTGTTTATGCAATAATATAACACATGAATATCTCTATAAATGCCCTTTGTTCAATAAAATGACACCTGCTGATAGGTTCGCTCATATTAAAGCAAATAACGCCTGTTTAAATTGTCTGGGTATAAAACATAAGACAGGTATCTGTAAATCAAATCAGAAGTGTACGATGTGTAAACAGAAACACCACACGTTGTTACATTTTAATAATAATGATAAAATTAGTAGTTCCACATCGAACTCGCCTTCTAACACGAAGCCTGCGACAACCTTCGATAACGACGCAGCCCGCAGAGACGCAACGTTGTGTGCTACATGTAATACAAACGCCAAGTTGTCGACTCTTTCGCAAAGGTCCAAGTCAGCTACAACTACCACAGTCGCGCTTGCCACCGTTCAAGTCGTAGTGAATAATCAGATTGTTAGATGTCTTTTAGACTCGGCTTCTCAAAGCAATTTTATAACAAATGACTGTTGTGAAAAACTTGGCCTCAAGCATTATGAAAAGTCGAAGGTAGTGGTTACGGGAGTAGGTGGTTTAAATAAACCTACTCTAGGTAAAGTTAATCTAACTTTCCTTTCTAGGTTTAATCTAGGTATAAGTTATGACATGAGTGCTCTTATTGTCGATCGTATTACTAGTGAGTTGCCGTCGGTTCCCATAGACGAGGCCGCGCTTCCACATTTGAGGTCACTACCTCTTGCCGATGAAATGTTTGCTACGCCTGGCCCTATCGAGGCTTTAATAGGCGCTTCATTATTTCCACATTTATTGCTACCAGGTAGGATAGTTAATACCCAGTGTGATAATATTCCACCAGTTATTGAAACTGTGTTAGGTTTTGTCGTCGTTGGGTCATTGCCCACGCTTCAGTCTACGCATATTCATGACTTGGTCTCATGCTGTTCAGTAGTGTCTCGAGATTCCCTGGACGTCGTTGTAAAACGCTTCTGGGAATTGGAGGAAATATGTATTCCACCAGTCCAAGATCCTAATAATCTGGAGTGTGAGGAGCATTTCTCGGTCACCACGACACGTGACTCTAACGGTAGGTACGTCGTTGCCTTACCTTTTCGACTGGATGCCTATTTATTGGGTGATTCTCAAAGGGTCGCTGAGAAGCGTTTTATTTGCCTTGAACGAAAACTCGAGTCATGCGCTCCCTTGCGAGAAGCCTATGATAAGGTAATACGTGATTATATTGAAGATGGGTATTTGTCACCGGTGGCTATTGATAGCAGTGTCAGCACCCTCTCATATGTCATCCCTCACCACGGGGTTTTCAGACCAGATAAGTCTACAAAACTTAGACCGGTTCTTGATGCCAGTTGCACAAGTAGCACAGGCTACTCTCTTAACGATCTACTACACTCAGGTCCCAACCTACAGGGTGATTTATTTTGTATACTCTTGAATTTTCGTTTGTTTTCGGTCGCCTTCTGTGCTGATGTGAAACAAATGTTTTTACAAATAGGTATGCGTCCTGAAGATCGTCGATTTCAGCGTATTCTATATCGCTTTAGTACCCACAGTCCTATGCAAGTCTTTGAGCTGAATAGGGTATGCTTCGGATTTAAGTCAAGTCCTTACCACGCCCTACGAGTAGTAAAACAATTAGCGTCCGACGAAGGAGATAAATATCCTAAGGCTGCTAAAGTTATCTCTAGTTCTCTGTACATGGATGATATCGCATATAGTCTTCCAGAAGAGTCTTCGGCTGTAGAGACAGTAAACGAACTGATTCAGCTTTTCAAATGCGGTCAGTTCGACCTAATGAAGTGGACATCAAATTCCAAGAGTGTATTAGAAAACATACCAGAGTCCCACAAAATGACTTCAGAAGTAGAGTTCGATAAGCAAACACAGCATAAGATATTGGGTTTAACCCGCTGAGCACGTAACATCCATTTGGGGACATGAATGGCGGCCGCCGAAATTCTGAAACGTCCACTACTGGATATAGCGCTCGGCTCTTACGAAAATGTCGTTTAAATTTCGAAATGCGATTGTATATTCTATCGAATGATGCCATAATATAGCCAAATATGCAACACTATGAAATTGCTCGATTGCCGCATGCGATGTTAGAAATATGAATCACTACATCCTTACAAAATCGATGACCTCATTTCTGACGACAGTCGCAGATCGCCCATGGCGGCGGCGCGCGCGATGTTCGCCGAAGTGATTGTGTTGTGAAGTGTTTGTGAAGTGTTTTCTGGATATAAGTGCAGTTTATACCGGATAAAAGTGAGTATTTCCCTTTTTAAGTAGATTAGCCAGTAGGATTATATAATTTCGACAATCCATTTGCTGTTTTTCACGAATTTTCGAAGAAAACACTTTGTCAACAAACCAAGGCTCGCGAAATAAATGCCCGTGTTTATTTTGTAATGTTTTTGAAATATCCCGTTATATCGCGAAACATGACGTAATGTCGCTTTAATTTACTAATAAAATAGGTATTGCTTCATTTACATCCTAAGTTATCACATAATTAGGCGTATTTTGAACATTATATGTTGTGTTCTAATATTGCTCGCGAAAATGAAACTTGTTTTGATAATTACTATGAGAGAAAAAAGTGCGATTTTCCATAGTTTTTCGATGAAATGTGACTCTTTGGAGTATAGTAATTAGTTATTAGACATATAATAAGTCTATGATAAGACAATATAATTGAAAAAATCTAACGAATTTTATATTATGGGCATTCAAAGTTTATTATTAGGTTCAGACGCGGAAACTCTCAAAACTTTAGATTTTTCTATAATATCAGACAAAGCTCAAAGTTCTGGTGTGATTTCTAAGAAGAAGTGATGTAGTAATAAAGTTATTTTGAAAGAATTTCATATAAAAAAATACCATAAGTAGTCACAAATTAAAAATTAAAAAAATTTTTTTTTACGAGAATACATACAATTTTTCTTGGCTGAATAAATAAATATTTTTTCCGTATTTTTGTATGCAAATAAGTAAAAAAAAATATCGTTTTGGTAAAGCATTTAATAGAGAACATAACTGTATTTACAATTTTTGATATTTACAAAAACTGTATTTACAAAAAAATCGAAATGATTTTATAGGCGAGTTTTTTCAGTTTGCCAATTTTGTAATATTTATTCATTATTATCCTAATTGTTTTACGAGATAAGGTTATAATGTTTTATATGTCAAATTTCAATGCGATCATTTTTCTCTTTATCTTTTTTTAATCCGATTAGTGGTTTATAAGTTATGATCGTTTTTCTCAAGGCCGTTGACTCGCGTCGATTTTTTGCGCGAATATGTCGCGCGCAAAAGTGATAGGTGACTTTTTACCTCGCAACGTGAGGGGTTAAGGTGGTCCATGTCTGATGATTGTTTTGTCTTTCAAATCAACGCTCCTGATAATAGGTGCACTAAACGTGCCATCCTGTCGACAGTAGCGCGTTTATGGGACATCTTAGGATTTGTGGCTCCTACTATTCTTTATGCCAAGCTGTTAATAAAGGAGCTTTGGCTTATTAAGTGTGATTGGGACGATTGTCCTCCGCCACATATTGAAAAATCGTGGCACAACTTCTGTTCAAAACTACCCTGTTTAAATAGCTTAAGAATACCTAGACACGTAGGCGTAAGCGCCGGGGTGATTGTTAACGTCTTGGGATTTGCAGACGCAAGTGAGCGCGCGTACGGAGCGGTTGTTTACCTACACATCACTCGTGCTGATCATATTAGCACTCAGCTTGTGTGTGCTAAGTCTAAACTATCGCCAACAAAGACACTCACGGTAGCAAGATTAGAGCTTTGCGCCGTTGAGCTATTGTCAAGATTGCTCCGTCGTGTGTGCGACACATATAGTCCACGTTACGATATATCCCGTGTGTATGGCTTCACTGATTCAAAGGTTGTCTTATGTTGGTTGAATTCATCGCCACATAGATGGCAAATATTTGTGGCAAATCGGATCGTTAAGGTAACAGAGAACTATCCGCCTAGTATCTTCTTCCATGTGGCCGGCTCTGAGAATCCTGCCGATTGCCTCTGTCGTGGTTTGTCTCCCGAAAAGCTATTGACTCATCAGTTATGGTTCAAGGGACCCTCGTGGGCTTCGTTAAAGCCGTCAGATTGGCCGATTAATGAATTTAGTGATATATCAATTGATGAGACGTTGCCCGAGGAGCGACCAAAATCTTTCCCCGTTGTTACATCTTCGCGGGAAGAGAATGTCGTCTATCAGCTTTGTTTGAGAATTTCTTCCTGGAGTCAACTAATTAGAACGGTTGTGTTCGTGCTAAGATTTGTCAAAAGACTTCCTAGGAGAGAAAACCTGATTGCATCTCCAGAGGACCTTAAACAAGCCGAGCGCTTAATAATACGCATTCTCCAATATAAATATTTTGAAGAGGACATTTATAATATAAGGAATAATAAAAATTGTTCTCGTCTTCTTATCAAACTTAAGCCTTTTCTTGACGACGATGGTCTCATCCGCGTTGGTGGTCGTTTGTCAAATGCATCGGTTGATTACGATCAAAAGTATCCCGTCATATTGCCCCGTCGTGATCACGTAGTTGATCTCATTATAGATCACTATCATAATAAATATTTTCACGCAGGTCCGGTGTTACTTATATCTCTTTTGAGGCAAGGTTACTGGATCTTAGCGTCAAGAAGTTCGATCCGTCATCGAATCTTTAAATGCAATATTTGCTTTAAAGCGAAACCTCGTCCGACTTTTCCAATTATGGCTGATCTTCCAAGTTATCGAGTCAACCAAGTTGAAAAGGCCTTTACTCACGTAGGCTGTGACTATGCAGGTCCTTTAAAATACACCCCTTATCGTGGCAGAGGCGTTCAGTCTCGCAAGGCATGGCTGTGTATATTCACGTGTATGACCGTAAGAGCGGTACATATTGAAATAGTTACCGATTTGTCTACCGTTAGTTTCCTCTCAGCCTTCAAGCGTTTTCTCTCTCGCCGAGGACCCGTCAAGTGTTTATACTCAGATAATGCTACTAATTTTGTAGGCGCGAACTCTTATCTGAGAGACTTATATAAATTTCTTGAAAATGTTCATCAACCTCTCTTGTCCGAGCTTTCCAAGGAAAGAGTCGATTGGAAGTTTATACCACCAGCTACACCACACTTTGGTGGTTGTTGGGAAAGTATAGTTAAAATAGTGAAAACACACTTGTTTAAAACAATAGGTAGCCAAATATTATCATACGAGGAGATGTTGACTACGCTTGCACAGATAGAAGCGTTGATTAATTCTCGCCCGCTCACAGCTTTGAGTAGCGACCCGTCAGAGCCTTCAGCTCTCACGCCGGCACATTTTTTGTGTTCAGGTCCCTTATCATCAATGCCTGTAATAGAAGCGACAACCCATAACCTGCAGGAAAGGCACTCGTTGCTGAGCACTCTAGTTCAATCATTCTGGCAGCGATGGCGCCTCGAGTATCTACACCAGTTGCAATCTCGCGCTAAATGGAACATTCCTTCCGTCCCCATTGTAAAGGGAACAGTAGTCATTGTCATCATTGACAACGCTCCGCCGTATACATGGCCGCTAGGGATAATACAGGAAGCGCATACTTCTAAGGATGGCATTACTCGTGTTGCTACTGTTAGGACGTCGAAAGGCAACTTTGTTCGTCCTATCATTAAACTATGTCCATTGCCTACGCAGTGACTAGTATGTCAAAATAGTTATAAGTTAGTACCTAAGTTATACCATATTGCACTTATTTAAATACATTTCTTAAAGGCAACCCTTTAAGCCCGGGGGTAATGGTTAGGCCATTTTCTATTATGCCGTATACAATATATTTATATCCTACCTACCTCCCAATTCCCAATCAGTGAGAAATTTACGCGCCGGCCGAACTAGACGTGCTCCTGTGAGTGTTCTCGTTAATCGTGCTGTGAGAGTAATTATCGCGTCCGTGAGCTGGCCAGCCGAAGACTTGGAGTGAAAATTGCAGCAAGGAATCGCGAGAAAAATAGAAAGGTGCGTAAATTTGATTCCTTCTACTCTCCATAATGATGTCTATAATCCCTTTAAATTAACCAACCTTCCTCACAGTCCACTCTATATATATATAAACTAAAACCCAACACCTCTGATTCATAATGGAAATTTATTATAAAAAAAAGAATCTGTCACTAGTCATTGAGATTTTTCGAAAGATTTTCGCCATATAAACTAAACTTTTTATGTATTTCAAAACGCAATCAAAATAGTAATATTCTCACATATACAAAAAGGTCCTATTGGGTCATCCATTATTTTATAAAAATCAACGCAGATTTTCAACAAGTAATTATTATTTTGCTCCTTGAGGATACAAAAAATTGGCACCACAAATAATAGTAATGGATTCCCCAGTGTGTTACTATCCTGCTTTCTATGTATGTATGCTTTTGTAACTATGACATTTTTCGCTTTCCATTTTGTAGAAATCACAATGATATTGGAATAGAATTGCTTTGTGAATGGGCAATGCGAGAGCGGCCGAAATTCTCAGCGATTCCAATGCAATTTCAAAGCGCAATCGAGTTGCCTCGCCGCACCAGCGAATAGCCTCAAGGGGTTATAATAAAATTAAAATTTTCATTTTGCTGCAGTATACGACAAATATTACTCTAAAACGAGGCCCCTTATACAGATATTATAACCATTAATTAATCATCAAAATCAATGGTTATAAATTGGTTTTAATTAATCATTAAAAATCAATGGGTATAATAACTGTATAACATCGTTTTAGAGTAATATTTGTCGTATACTGCAGCAAAATGAATATTTTAATTTTATTATAACTCCTTGAGACTATTCGCTGGTTCATAGCAGACTATATATAGCGTAGTAGATTGCTCAACTTCTTACTAATATTAGGCAACCTGGATTTTACTACGAAACGTAACGTGTAGATGGCACTCAAATTTCCTAATATTGATTAATATTCTCTTATAATGTTCAATATGACAAAATTCCTAGAATAATAGTGTATAGCGGCGCACTGTTGATGGCGCTCTAAACACGCCTATACGATATAACATAACAACATAATAAACAACGAATTTTCAAAGCATGTTTTTTATTATTTTATATAATTTACATAGAAATGTAATATTTTAATATAGTATACAGATTTTACCTTCGTATATTCTTATAGACGAAGAGATGGCATTCTATCGATCCGTATTATTTATGTGGTGTAATAAGCCAACATAAAAAAAAATGCGATAGATGGCACAAATAATTAAATGTTATTATTATTATCATTGGTTAAATTATTCGGTTTTTAAACTCAATAGGTCCTTTTTAAAAACCATTCAATATCAATGTTATTATAGAATGCCAAATATATTGTTATTAGCTTGGCCGGCAATGATACCAGCGCCACCTACATTTCGCCGGCGCAGAAGGTTTGCAAAATCGTACTAAAGAATTGAGCAATCTACGTAACGCCAAATAAAATCAATTGTATAACTGAGACATGTTGACATATTTAACGACAAATTTTACATCGTTATCCAGAGTTATTATCCATTATTATTTGATGTGATAAATTACAAGACGTTGCTCTATAAACTAAAACAATTAGTCATTTGGACACACGTCCTTTTTTGCAAAGTTAATCGGTTCGATTCGAAAACTACTAATTATAATTAATACATATTTAAACTTAATAACATATAAAATACCACAAACTAATGATTTTCGTGTAGGAAACAGCTCCGTTATTAATGCTCTTTACACCCACCAACACTGAGAAAAATATAACGATGGTTTACATCTAAAAATGCATATTTCAACAAGGATTGCGTATACAACTTGGACTGTGTTCCATAAGTATCAATTAACATTATGCGTAACTGTTTTGGCGTGACGGTTGTTACCGTGTCGTAATGTCAAAACATAGTTATTTTATTACGTCTTCACCTTGGGATCTCGCTTCTAACATGACAGCATGCAGTAAGTATACGCACAGTTAGAGTCGGACATATGAATCATGTTGAAAATACAATAGTCTGTTATTTCCGTATATACCGTACATAAAATGTTCATACATATAATCGAGTAATAGAGTTTCATCAAAATTTCCGGTAATTCAACGAAATTACGGTTGAAACATCGGTATTCTGTATAAAACAGTAATAACAAAATGGAAATATTGAAATAAGTCCAATATTTTTCTCAGTGAAAGAAACTTTGTCTACTGGGTACACTTCGGTGTGATTTCTTTGCTGAGACTTAGGTTTTTAAATACGATACAGGGCCAGGTTTTCAAAACCAATAATTACAAGAGATTTATCATCAAAGATATTTCTCTCATTGAATATCAGACCTCTCATCAGCCAGGAGAAAATATTCGAAATATAATGTTATTCGGCGCTTAGTAACACTTTCTTTATTTGAGTTTATTTATTTACACTTCCGTATTTATTTAAGTATATTTATTTGTCTTGTTTGGCGCTTTATTTGCACTACTTAACCTAGTAGCCAAAATCAAGAGCTCGTCTTCAGATTTCGTCAACGCCATACTAAAATATTGAGAGTACTCGTCGAAAGTTATTTCTGAAATAACGACGTCGGACTCTGCTGGGATTCGTCAATAATTGCCGACAGAATAATCGTGGCGAATAGGCCCGATATAAATAGATCAATAAAATTTCACTTTAGATTTATTTGATCCACTTATGTCGATAGTTATCGATACCAACGAAAAAGAATGAATTACCTTGACTTAGCCCTCAAGGTTGCTGACATAGGGATAACCTCAGTCGCTTCTATAGTAGTAATAAGCTATTCTACGAGCAGATCTCCTTAACAGCTTCACTGAACTTCTCAGGAGACTACTGTCTCTTGTAAGGTAATGCAGAAATCGATAATAATTGCAACAAGTAAATTTGTCAGATGTATGTATGCCGTGATTGTCAGATGTATGTATTCAGTAGACACCGAATCACCACAACGTAAGGGAAAGGACCGCGTAAGCGACCTCGAACCAGTAACCAGTCGGGAGGCCAGAGAAATCTAGCCGTAATTGAAATTTTCTCTAACCCGCCTTTCGCGGTAAGGCGTTGGACTCTTACGGGCGAGTGGCGTAACTAGACAGTGTACTGTTTCGTCCCAAGTCTTTGTAAAAACTTTCCGAGGTGACGGTTTCGCCCGTTTTAGTTGACACCTCCAAGTATCAGAAGGTTTCTGCATTTGTAGCTCAACTCGTTGGTATATTATATGGTTCGATAATTTAAAGCCTGGCTTTGTTGTCTGATCTGGACTGTACTGTCACGCTTTTAGTTTATTTATGACTATCTGTACCTGTAAGTTGCTTCGTCAGTGAATACTACTTAATTAAATACTATGTGATTTCATCACTGTCGTTAGCGCTACAAGCAATCGTGTAACTTGACGGTTTCAAACATCTTTAACCTTTAACTGACGTGGTGGGAGTCTCTCAGACTCCGCGCCTGTGTATATGCCTGTATTTCTTGAACGCGCGTTTTGATCATTCTGTCTCGCTCGCTAGCTTCGCAACTCACTCTCCCGCTCCGGCCAGTAGCGTCTGCACCACTGTGACGTCGACACTGTGCTCCAGAGAGAGCGAGCGGAGTCTGTCAGAC
This sequence comes from Micropterix aruncella, assembly GCA_944548615.1. Classification (NCBI taxonomy): domain Eukaryota; kingdom Metazoa; phylum Arthropoda; class Insecta; order Lepidoptera; family Micropterigidae; genus Micropterix; species Micropterix aruncella. Next base: position 20,667,725 of record OX155965.1, read on the forward strand.
CTAAGCTCAGTTATAATGATAACTTTTCTATAGATCCTATCAGACTCCACCTCAGTAGTTATGTTATTTCGCTGTCAGTATACGTATTGCTATTTTTTAATTTATCGCAAATATAATTTACACAAAGAAATATCACAGCTGACAATTGGTTTAGATCTATAGAATTGATGAATAAGCTAAAGGAAAAATAAATCACTTATCTAGGAACGATGAAAAAAACTAAAAGAGATATACCGTTAGAGTTTCAACCATCGAAGACACGAGAAGTACGTCGTTGAATGGATTCACGAAAGATTTCACCATGCTTTCTCATGTTACAAAGCCAAACAAAGCCATCATTATGATATCACCAATGCACCATAGCCAAGGGCGGTCCCAGGGGGGGGGTCAAGGGGGTCATGACCCCCCCCAAATCTTAAATATATGGCTTATAATAAGCTCCTTATGCAAATACACTTGTTTCCATAAATAAATTATTGTATAATAAAGGGGAACTTTGTTTTATTTACAAACTGTTAACCCAATCTCATGGCCCATAACAGCGACCCCCCCCCCAAACCTTAAGCCCATAACTGTGACCCCCCCCAAAATGTAAGGCTAGGACCGCCCTTGACCATAGCTAAGACACTGATCCACTAACCGGCAAACCCCTGATGATCGCAGACTACAATAACACAAAAGGAGGCGTTGACGAAGTCGACAAGAAATGCTCAAACTATACATGTAGTCGCAGAACGCGACGATGTCCAATGACATGTTTTTATCGAACTTTAGATATAAGTGGTGTGAACGCTTAAGTTCTGTATCAAAGCTCATTGAATCCTGAAAACATATCAAGAGGTAACTTTTTGAAAAGCTTGTCTAGAACGTTGGTACTGCCACAACTAAAACTTCGTGTGTATAACGACAGACTGCCACGCGAATTGAAAATGACCATAAGTAGAATTTTTGGAAAAGATCTACCTCCAGCACCACCTAGAGTATACGAGGATCCAAGTAATTCCAGGAAGTACTGTGTCATCTGCCCTAGCCGACTTAAAGGAAAAACTAGGTTCGCATGCTGTGAGTGTCACGAACCAATTTGCCTGGGATGTTAAAAAAATATACATATGTACTGAATGCACAATGAATGTAAATTAATACAGAAATAAAATATATATAATTCATTCATTATTAAAGTGTTTTTTTAACTATACATACATACTTTCAATTAGATTTTAGATTCTGTAATCAGATACAAAAATATTATAGAAAAATAACAAATTCAAATGACTACATTTTTCGATTTTTTAATTTTTTTCTGGAGTTTTTATATTGATCACATAGAAATACTCTTATATTTAATGAAAATATAAATTTTTTTTAGAAAATAATATTCCCTAATTTATAAAAAAAAAATTACTGCACCCCTCATAAAATACTTTTATATTTGGCATGTTTACTAAGATATTTTAAAAAAATATTAAATTAAAACTTGAGAGGGGTTTTCCTTTGCAAAAGTCATTTAGTGGTAAACCATAAACAGGATTAATAAAATATATAACTACAATTTGAAATAGTTAAACAAATAATAATAAAATATTATTGGAGTCTGCTGGACCTAACCACGTCAGTTAAGTTACGAAAAATCACCTCGTCAGACAAAGGTTAAATAGTGACTCACGAATTTTAATTGTACTTTGCTTTCCTGGTTTCCACAAATATGCATTCAGTGGCTTTCACCTATGCCTTCTCCATGTTCAAGAACCTAACAAAACGAATATTATTACACAGCTTATAAAGCTCTTGCAGATTCTGCTTCGACGCTATCATCTCGAGTTATAAAGGCTGTCTAAAAATTCACGCAGGAAGCAATTTTGATGGAAAACACATACCTACCTTTATTTTAAAAATTGTATTTTTTTATGGATTCGTAAAGTATATCACACACAAGTATAGCACATCGGGTAAATGGCCTCCACGAAATTGCTGGCACAGACCTACCCACTCTTTAGTCGAAATTTTCCATGACCGTTTTAAATTAATGTGGCTGAATTTCATTTATACAGCGCTCAATTTCTTCCTTGAAGTTGGCATAAACTTTAGAGTTCAAAAAATCCCAAAGAGAAATCTATTTGCTCCAATAGCTATGGGGGGCTAACGGGCCCATGATGAGTTGGCCACGATGACCCATGTGTTCAGGGTCGGTCACACTCACGGGTCAACACCTATCCGACGGCCTCCCCTCCCCGCATGGGGTGCGAATCCTGGGTAGGACACTGGGTCAACCAGTCTCCCCTGAAAAACAAACCTCTGGCGCCCCTGGACGGTCTGCACACCGTGCGACGCAAGCCAATCGATTGTGCTCTCCGACGAACAGTCGGGGGAGTCTGGGAACTGTATTGTTTCCTATAGAGCGGGGGTGGTTGCGTACCTTATGGCGACTGCTCTTGAATTGACCATTGTCCATCCGATCCCGGGTAAGAGGCGGGCAAAGGACGCCTTGGTCCGCGATAGATTCGGTGCACTCCGTTTCACCGCTTCATAAGGGAGAGGACCGCGAAAGCGACCTCGAACTCGGAACCAATCGAGAGACCGGAGAAATCTGGTCACAATTGGAAGTGAGGGCGCGAGTATCTCGAGCCCGCCGGGTTTATTCCTGGCTCACTCGCGGTAAGGCGTTGGACTCTCACGGGTTGTGACGTAGCTGGACGTAGGATTGTACTGTCCAAAGTCTTCTACGTTCACTGCAGGGCGACAGAACGACTAATCGTTTAAACGTCCTGTGGTGACGGGCTCGCCCGTTGTAGTCGACACCGCAAGATGCTCCAATAGCGTTAAATCGGATTATCTGGGCAGACTTCTAAAAACCCCAAAGATAGATCTAATATATCCAATGGCGTAAAGTCGCATTATCTGGGCGGACTTCAATAAACCTAAAAATAGATGTAATTGATACAATGGCGTTAAATCGCATTATCTGGGCGGAGAATTTTGATCACCAAAACGTGAAATTACACATGGAAATTACTCATGCAGTTTTTGACTTGTATGTTGGGCTGTATAGCATGTGGCATGTGTCTTGTTGGAACCACAAGTCGTCCACATTCATATCCTGCAATTTATGCACAATCAACTAGATTTTCACATCGCGATAGCGAGCACCATTAACTGTTATTGCCTGAAAAGCTGCTTTATTGAAGAATAATTGTCCTATGATACCTCCGGCCCATAATCCGCACCAAACAGTGACACGTTGTGGATGAAATCGTTTCTCAACAATCGCTCGTGGTTTTTTTGCACCCCATTTTTTTTTACGATTAACCAAACCATCAAGATTAAAATGAGCCTAAAAAATGATTTTGTTCGAAAAATCGAAAATTATTTAAAAATATTGCTCAACAATAAAAACTCGTTGCTCTTTCGTGTAGCGCTCCATTTTAATAACCCTTTAAAGTCAGCTGTCAAGCTGTTTCCTTCTTAGTTGGCAACCTAAACACGCGGTGGCATAGTGGTTAGGTCGCCTGATCTTACGAGTAGATTGTAAGGTCACGGTTTCGATTCCCGGCTGGGTCACCATTTTCCGTAGGGATCAAATTAACGGAATTGCATTTTAAATTCTGTTGATTGAATGCAATAACAAGACACACACTTACACACATGCTACACACACGGGTTGGTTTTAAGAAATTGTCATATTATGACAATAAACTAGCCCATTGTGTAATTTTCACAATAAAGAGTAGAAAAAAAACAAACAAACAAACACTTTAGAACCTAGCGTTAAGTTTTACTAATATTCATAAAAAAAACGAGCTTTGCGGCATATAAATGCGCTATGTTCGACAGCGCCAGACTTTGATATTTTTACAGCGAGCCCGCATCTCTTCAAGGTGTGGGCATTGCGCTACTTGTTTATGTCAGAATAATATAAACTGTTTTCACTCTTTATTTGTTTGTGTAAGTTCGTAAGTTTTTCTATTCTTAATGCCTGTATTTGTATTTAACGCTTATTTAAACATGTTATGTATGTACTTGTAAGAATTCTATTATTTTTTATATTTAAGTGTATATTGCATATCAACGCATTGGTATAAACTGTAATGTTGATTTGTTATGAAATAAATAAATAAATAAATAAAGAAATAAATCCAAAATTTGGGTAGGTACCTATTCATATTATTGGTAATGTGTAGGGCCTAGTGTCATACCACTTGTCACTATTAGTTACATATCTAGTTTAGATATGAAATAAAAATAATAATATGAATAATTATATATTTTATGTGCATTGCATTTTCATAGCACTTTTGATATTATGGGTAACCATTGAGATAAAATCAAATGTGAATACTTCTCTTAATTCATGCAAGTGGGCGCCAACCTGAGCAATAAATAAACAGTGCAAATGCAGGTAGAACAAAGAGGTGTCCGTTCCCCGGGCGAATCCTCACGTCGCCAGCAGAAATTGCGCAAACAATCGACGATGGAATTTATTAGGAGCGTTCTGGTCGTATTTCATGACGGGCGAAAGGCTTTACAGGCGCCGAGCACCGGTCGAGGCAGCCTCCTGCTGCTTCTATACCTGGTAAACGCTTCAACCACAGATTATCAAAGCTGTGTATTGCAATATTACCAGATGCCTCAAATTTATTTATTTTAATTTATTTTTTAAGCTATTGCATAGCTTTTATCGCGGGCCTAGGCCAGCGCGGCGACCGAATGAAGAAATTTCTTAACGAAAATTAATGATTTTAAACTGATAATTACGTCTAAACGAGTACTGCTTACGATTTATTTTTTTTTTTTTTTTTTTTTTGAAGTTGCTTTGAAAATGGCGGTCGGCAAGAATAAGGGTCTTTCGAAAGGTGGAAAGAAAGGAGTCAAAAAGAAGATTGTGGATCCGTTCACTCGCAAGGATTGGTACGATGTCAAAGCCCCGACCATGTTCGCTAACAGGCAGGTCGGCAAGACTCTTGTCAACAGGACCCAGGGTACGAAAATCGCATCCGAGGGTCTCAAACATCGAGTCTTCGAGGTCTCCATGTCTGATCTGGACTCCGAGAAGGACGCTGAAAGGTCTTTCCGCAAGTTCCGGCTGATCGCGGAAGACGTGCAGGGACGCAACGTCCTCACCAACTTCCACGGCATGGACCTCACCACGGACAAGCTGCGCTCCATGGTGAAGAAGTGGCAGACGCTGGTGGAGGGCAACATCGACGTGAAGACCACGGACGGCTACACGCTGCGCGTCTTCTGCATCGGCTTCACCTCCAAGGACCAGATGAGCCAGCGCAAGACGTGCTACGCGCAGGCCTCGCGCGTGCGCCAGATCCGCGCCAAGATGTGCGAGATCATCACGCGCGAGGTCACGGCCAACGACCTGCGCAGCGTGGTCACCAAGCTCAAGCCCGACTCCATCGCCAAGGAGATCGAGAAGCACTGCCACGGCATCTACCCGCTGCACGACGTCTACATCCGCAAGGTGAAGGTGATCAAACGACCTCGTTTCGAGCTGTCGAAACTCCTGGAACTGCACGAGGCGAAGATCGAGCCGAGCAGCGGGGCCAAGCATGTGGATGCTGCCGACAAACCCGACAGACCAGAAGGATACGAACCTCCCGTACAGGAGTCTGTCTAAATACCATTATGTTATTTTATATCTATTAAAAGGATTCCAAAAAAATATATGTTAAACAAGAACATTTTCCTAATATTCTTAGCTTTGAATATTTTAAATTTTGTTTTTATTACATAATGTACGTATATGATCAGGTATGTTACATTACACCGTGTAATCTACATAATAAATTCATAATATTATTATTAAATAATAAGAACTAAAATGAGGTACCTGAAAGTTACATATTAATGTTATTCCCATTTGAAAGAATTGGCATGCTCAAAAAAATCACCCAGCTTATAGAAAGCATGTGTGGATTGTAGCTTTTGTTTAATACATCTTTTAAACGCCTTTGTTTCCATCTTTCTTGTGGAGAGTGGTAGCTGGTTAAAGAGCTTATAGCTCAAATATCCAAAGGACTTTTGTGTCTGCGTAAGGCGTACTTTAGGCAGGATAACGTCATCACGTCTGCGTGTATTGTGTACTTTAATATTTAATATTGTGGTATAGAATGGTTTTAGAACAACCGCCCCAATATTTCGAAATTAGAACATACCACTACTTGCTCAGGGAGGCATCACTAATTTATGAAGAGACCATTAGCATAATAGCAATCCATGCATTTTATAAGTTATAAATACTATACGTATCGACTCTCACATCCATACGCATCGACTTTGTACCTTAACTGGTACGGCCCATTTATCGTACACGTATGAACCTAAAATAATATCTCCGCCTTTTTTTGGATAACGAAGGGTATTAAAGTGTCATGTAAAAATAAACGAAATTTATATTTTTTATTAAGAAAAAATAAACGAGATCAGAATGCAAGAGACCACTGCAAACAATATAAAAATAGACTAAAAAAAGTCATAAAGCAGGCACGGAGAATGGCAACAAAAAAATATATCGATGAACAAAAAAATAAAAGTAAAGCAATTTGGAATATTGTAAACCTTAACACAAACAGAAACAACAAACCAAAAGTCAATTTCGAAATATACACGGAGGACAAAATTACAATAAATAATCCTGAACATGTAGCAAATGAATTTAATAAATATTTTGTAAATTATCCAACGAAAATAAACAAGGCTCAATGTAACAATAATGAATTTCGTTTCTACTTATCAAATGCAAGACAAAATCCAAATTCAATATTTATGAAACCCGTCACTAGTAGGGAAATAGAAAATATAGTAAAAAAATTGAACAAGAGTCATTCTGCAGGGACGGATGAAATTCCAATGTTTGTTGTAAATAGGGCAATAGATTATATTAAAAACCCCTTAACGCAGACTATAAATGCCTCTATAGAAAGTGGTGTTTTTCCCGAAGAGTTAAAATTATCAAAAGTGATTCCACTCTATAAAGCAGGCGCAAGAACTGAAACTGGAAATTTTAGACCAATTGCAATTTTGTCTTCTTTCTCAAAAATCATAGAGACTATAATTAAAAATAGATTAATTGCGTTTTTTGATGCAAACAATATTCTTAGTGAAAGACAATTTGGATATAGACGAAACAAGTCCACTACTAAAGCTATCGAGGATTTCATATCTTATATAAATGACAAACTAATGGACAAGTACTACACCTTAGGTATTTTTTGCGATTTGAGTAAGGCATTTGATTGCGTTAGGCATGATATTTTACTAAACAAACTAAATCATTATGGAGTCAGGGGAGACTGCTTAAAATGGTTTTTTTTTTTTTTTTTTTTTGGTAGTAGTCTTTATTCATAAAAAAAGATACAAATTACATGTCACAGTTCCCCACTAAGGCTAGTGCCTTTTCAGTGGGTAACTAAGAATAATGTGTTTATATCTGACTTATATTATCTATTACCTATTATACTTTTATTAACTATTATAACTTTCTACGTTAAGTAGATGCATTGACTTTCTAACCTAACCTAATCTGACCTATATCTCCTATCATAACTAGCTGAATATACACTTATAAATATGCTTTTCCACTAAATTGATATGCCTACTTACTCATCTAACCTAACCTATACTAATTATCCTGGTATACTTACTTTGTTTACAATTACAATAACAAATGATTACACTAATAAAATGATTCATACTAGATATCTATACTTATACCCTAACCTAACCTAACTTATCTTAATTAGCTTGGTTTACCATAATTATTCTACTTGATGTTAATGCTAATTTAGTCTAATATAATTTTTACTTGTCACAGTTATGCTACTTCTTTTACATATTTATGCTAATTTACACTAATATAGTTTTTAATGTCTCTGTTATAGTATTTATATTACATAATATTTAAATTATTTCAATTAGCTCGCCTGGGTAAGTCATTATTTAGGTTGCTTAGTAGTATAAGTTTCAATGTTTTCTTTAGTAAGTATTTGCTGATTGAGTTGTCTAATTTTATTGAAAAGTGATTGAATAATTTTGGAACAATGAATTCAAGAGTTCTATCGCCGTAATAATTGTTTTGCTTGTTATATTTCAAATACCCCTTTTCACGTAGCCGAGTTCTGTGTATATGATCGGCAGGTATTCGTAACGAACCGTTTTCGTTGTTGTCAAGCAGAATTTTATACCATACGAAGAAACTTATAGGCAAGACATCAATTGAGGAGTAGAGTTCTGTGTAATTATTTTGCTTAATTTGTATTGAGCCTTTTGGTGCCATTTGTTTCAGTATTCGAATTTGAATATTTTCCACTTTCCTAACGTACGTGGGAAATGTAAGTCCCCATACCTGAATGCCATATCCTAGTATAGAATTTACAAGTGAAAAGTATATGATTTTCATAATATTATGAGGTACTACGGATTTCAGGTGAAAGAATAGTTTTAAAAAATACCTGAGTTTTCCACACAGTAGAAGTATGTGACTTTCCCAATTAAAGTTTTTGTCAAGTATTAAGCCCAGGTATTTGTGTGTACTCACAACCTCTAGACTATTGCAGGAGCAGTTTAGATGTGATACGTTATCGTGAATGCACGTATACGAGTGTGCTTTAATAGCTATCTCGCCCCTTTTTTTATAGGGAGAGGTGACGTACAATACCTTTGTCTTCGTATGGTTGATAACGAGGCCGTTGTCATGGGACCAGCGCAACAGTTGTAGGAATTGTTGGTTCATGATTGTGTTTGCAGTATTTACGTCATCGTGCTCAACCACTATCGCTGTGTCATCGGCGAATTGGTACACTTTTGATTTAAAAAATATATTCGATATAGTGTTGCAATATATCAAATAAAACATAGGTCCCAATACGGAGCCCTGTGGTGTACCCTCTGTTATCCTAACACTATTACCAATCGAGTCCCCTATTTTTACCGCCATTTCTCTATCACTTAGGTAACTGCGCAGTAACTCTTTGTATCTGCCTCTTATACCTACATCGTCAAGGGTCCTTATGAGTCGATCATGATTAATTGTGTCGAAAGCCTTGCTAAAATCCACAAGGACAATTATGACGTGTTTTTTGTCATTCAGGCACTTATTTACGTGGTTTGTAAAATTAGATAGGAGTTGATCGGTATTCTTATTTTTTTGGAACCCGTATTGGCTTTCATTGATAATATTATTAGTCGTTAGGTATGTCTGCACCTTGCCTGCGATATATTTTTCAAAGATTTTGTTAATACTTGACAAAATGCTGATGGGTCTATAATTGTTGTAATCCTTGTGATTACCGCCTTTATATACAGGTCTTATTAAAGCTATCTTTAAAAAATTTGGATATAATCCTGTATCTAAGCACAGATTAAGAATTTTACTAATAATAGGACTAATCTTTTTGTTAATTAATTTGAGATCTCTTACTCTAATTTGATCTAATCCAGGTGATTTATTGGCATCTAAACCAGCTATAATTTTCTGAATATCTTCTGACTTACTTTTCGGAATGTACATAGTTCTGTCTATTGGCTTAGTTGAATTTAAATCTAATGTTTTTTTGACGCATTTATGGAGTATGGCTTTAACGTTGTTTTGAAAATTTTCTACAAATTCATTTGCAATATTTCCGTGACTTTTATTTTCTCCTAAGTATTTTATTATTGGTTCATCTAAAGACTGCTTTTGTTTCCCAATTAAATTATTTATTTTATTCCAAGTCATTTTTATATTTCCTTTAGAATTTTCAAAATCTTTTTTGTAGAAGCATCTTTTTGCATTTTTTATTTCGTTCGTGGCTTTATTCCTTAGACTAACATAATTTTTACGATTTAATTCATTATTCTGATTATTTTTCCACCTATGATAAGCTTTGTCTCTTTCTTTCATTAGTTTTATAATATTAGAGTCGATCCACCCATTAAAAAATGGGTTTCTCTTATTTTTAAATGATGATTCTTTAGTACATTCACTGTATATTTTAGTGAATATGTCGGCAATATTAGTTATCATTTTATTAGGATCATTTGTTCCCAACATCACGCTTGCCCAGTCTATTGATTGTAAGCGGCTATTTATTAGTCCGTTGTCAAATACGCGTATCTTCCGCTCCCCGCCGGTCATGTCGCCCCCATGATCAGTACCAATGTTGACCGCTATGGCATAATGATCACTAATTTTATATTTAATTGTTGCCGAGTTAATATTGTCACGTTCATTTCTTATAAAGATATGGTCGATACAGGAAAGTTTTAGCAATCCTTGTACGATGACTTCCCGCGTGAATGTATTTATATAGCATTGCAAACCATAATTTGCCATTATGTCTAAATATTTTGACACGTGCGGTTTATTTTCTAAATGTATGTTGCGTCTAAAAGTAACTTCATACATTTTACAAATCATCGAAATCGAAATAAAGGTTCGCCAATAATACTTTCAATAAATAACACTGCCATTCCTCAAACTCATTGTACTAGATTTTTAGGTGTTCATGTCGACGAACTTTTAAAATGGAACTTTCACTGTGAAAACCTCGAAAGTAGGTTAAGTCGGGCATGTTATGCTTTAAGTATTGTAAGAAGGTCGTTGGATGAATTGCAAACAAGAAATGTTTATTTCAGCTATATTGAAGCTATCCTAAGTTATGCCATTACGATCTGGGGAAATTGTTATGCTTGTCATAGGGAACCCATATTTATACTCCAAAAGAGAGCAGTGCGAATAATTGCAAAGGTGAAAAGGGAAGAGTCGTGTCGACCCATTTTTAAAAGGCTAAGAATCCTCACCTTAACCTCACTCTATCTCTTTAAGTTACTAACTGAGTTTTTTAAAAATAAAGAAACACATTATAAAAAGTTTTCAGATACACATACTAAAAATACGAGAAATAAATTAAACATTTTTATACCATGTATTAAACTAAACACAGCAAGGCAAGACACAAAATACTCAGGGCCATATTACTTTAACAGGCTACCAGAAAGTTTAAAAACTATTCAAGTGGAAAGCTTATTCAAAAAGTTACTTAAAGAATTCTTATTAGACAAAGCTTTTTACTCGATCGATGAGTTTGTTAATTTTAAATAATTTTTCAAATTTTTTGGTCATTTTTTTGACAATTTTAAGTAGTATTTTTTAATTATTCTGACTTTTTCTGATTTTAATTTCTTGATTATTTTTATCAATTATTTTAATTTGTGGTTTTAGTAAATAAATCTTAAAAATGATTTGGATGCCTTAAAAGCAATAAAGAAGTAACTGTATGTACGTGGTGATAAATGTAAATATTGTAAAAACGAACTAATATACTGTATTAATTACTGAACTAATATACTAAAAGCAATAAAGAAGTAACTGTATGTACGTGGTGATAAATTTAAATATTGTAAAAACGAACTAATATACTGTAATTTAAATGTACCTAAATATTAAGTTTCTACAATCTGTTAAGATTTTTTGGAAATAAATTGAAATTGAAAATTGAAATTGAAATTTTAAGGTTTGCCGATTATTTTCAGGGAAATCATATTTTCGTGAAGTTACATTAATATTAAAGTACACTTTCGCTAGATTAGGATATGATTTCAGGTTAGAAGTAGTGGTGCTTGGGATATGTGTGATGTAGTCTCCACAATAAAATAAAAAAAAATGCTGGAAAATAAAGAATATTAAATCAGAATAAAATTTTGTTACGCAAAAAGAAATAAAAGTAGTTAGAAAATAGTAAATAATCAAGAGAATCAATACAAATTGTAATAAATAAAAATATAAATTGTCAAAATATAACTAAAAGAAAACAACAAGCATGTATATGTTAAAAGGGTCAATTTGGTCCCTACATGCAAAAACCCATTTGTAGTAATATTTTGTTTTCTAACCGACCTTCAAAAAAGGAGGAGGTTATCAATTCAGTTGCATCTTTTTCTTTTTTTTTAATGTTTGTTTTTTAAAAACTCCGTCATTTATGAACCGATTTCGAAAATTTCTCTTTTATTTGAAAGGATATACTTCCAGATTGGTCGCATTTTTATCAAAATCCTGTTCTGATTATGGTACCTCCTCAAATGTTATCATATGAAGTTGAAAATTCACATTTTAGTTCAGTTCCGATGACAATGTATTTTTTAATAGTACGCATGACCTGATTCTTCACCTAGGGTTAGCTCCGGACGACGGGACTACTCAACGGTCATCAGCACAGACACGAATTTTTTTATACGCATTCAGTTTGATAGCCCGTTCTAAGTTTCGCCATGACACGTTTGTTGCACCCAGGATCTGCTCCCTACGAGGGGACTCCTCAACGGTTAACAGCATAGACAAGAAATTTTTTATATGCGTCAAATTATGATAGTATTCTTAAAATTTTGTATTATATATTATTAAACGGGTCAAGCGAATTGCTTGCTAACATTGTAGTAAGTTACGGACGTGAGTATATCGGCTCGATTTTTTAATTCGCATTATTGTTGTGGACGTTACGTAACGTTTCTGGTTTCTCCTACGGATTTTGGTATTTGTAATAAATGCTTGGATTTATTGTCATAACCGTTATTTTTTGTCATATCTGTTTGTTTCTATTCTTTATTATGATATTTCACAATGAGCGAATGTATTATCATACGATAATCTCTTACAGCCAACCATACGATGAAGTGTTTATATGTATACGTGCGTATAACGGGTGTATAAGTGTGTATATATAACAATGCAATTACGTTAGTTTTATCCCAAATGTAAAAGGTAACTTAGGTAGGAATCGGACCCGCGATTTTACAATGTAAGATCAGGCGACCTAGCCGCTATGCCACCGGGCATCTGTGATTGTCATATCTGTTGAAAATACACACGTTCGTCAGATTGATATGTGCCTCTGACCGGTAATGAGGCGTCTGACTCGCGCTGAATATCAAACCGATCGCGAAAAGCTCATTTCTATATTTCAGTGGGTCGACTGTTTCATGACCTGAATTGCCGCCGAGAGATGCTTTAATAACTGACGACTAATAACCTACTACTATATTTATAATAGTTATTGATGCATTACGTTTCACAAGTATTGTACATACAATTATTAGACATTACTATAATTATATTAATGAAATTAGAGAAATATATTAAGACATTAATAAAATTATAAGACAAATAATAAATAAATAAGTATATAAAATTATTCACTACAAGTACAATTAAGATGGGGGTAATTGGTAAAACGGTATAGGGTACTCATTTAGGGAAACGCAAAAACAAGGTTAGAAAGTGTGACTAAAATATTTTTTTTTATTTATCAAATATATCATAAGAGGTAATGCGCATAATCTTATAAAATCATATCTATCAAATCGCACACAAGTTGTTAATATTGAGGGATCGAGATCAACATCGAAAAAAATATATTGTGGGGTCCCACAGGGCTCGATCTTTGGTCCTTTACTTTTTCTCTTCTTTATTAATGATATTGGAAATTCGTTACCTCAAAATGTCCATACAATCCTATATGCGGATGACACTAGCTTTTTAATTAGTGATAAAAATATTCTTGACCTAAATCATAAGGCTAATAATGCTTTGAATACCGCATGCAATTGGTTTAATCAGAACAATCTTCTTCTCAATTCGAAAAAAACCACAGGCATGCATTTCTCGTCTAATTACAGAAGGTCGATTGATTCGCCCACCGACCAAATAAGTGTTCAAAACGACCAAATAAGTTTAAGCAAGGATTCCAAATTTCTTGGTCTTGTGATTGACAATAAATTAAACTGGAAGTCGCACATAAATGAACTTAGTAGTAGCCTCTCGTGCTGTGCGCAAAATTTAATACTTAGCTGGAGAATCTGCATCCCTCTCAGCATATCATGCCTGCTTCCATTCGAAAATGGCCTACGGTATAATTCTATGGGGAAACTCCACTGATACCTCTCGAATATTTATACTCCAAAAGCAGGCAGTAAGAGCCATCGCGGGACTAACGCGAAATACTCACTGCGTTCCGTACTTTAAAAAATAGAAAATATTAACAATGGTAGCTGAATATATTCTTCGGTGTTTAATTTATGCTAGAACCAACGTCACAAAACGTGATCTAAATGGTGGACCCATGACACTCGCCACCGGTTAAATATTGCCCTTCCCAGAGTGCATCTAACACAGACTCAAAAGTCCTTCAATTACGTTAGTTTTAAGCTTTTAACTGCCTCCCACTCGAAACTAGACTTCTGGAGTTAAATTTTTTCGAAAGTTTTATAAAAAGAAAATTTGCATCCACACATGCTTTCTATACGTTGGACGAGTTCTAGAGCTGTGCTGAATCGTTTGTAGTCTAAATAGTATTTATATATAAAGTTTATGGCATGAAATGCTATTTTACAATATATCAATATTGTTTTTTTTTAAGATACGCTTCAGGCATTTTAGTTGTTAAGTTGACTATTGAAACGGTATTATTTCCAAATTGTGTTGAAATTTAATTAGTGGATCATTTAACATTCCTTTTTTATATATTTTTTTGTTTTGTTTTTTTATTATTTTTATTTTATTTTTTTTATTTTTTGATGCGATTATTTTTATTTTATTATGTCATGTCTTTTGATTTGACACTATTGCCACTATTTACATTTCTATTATGGTTTTTCATTTTAAAATTTAAATAATATGTAATTTATCTTCTGATAAATTACATATTATATGTAATAATAATATGTAATCTCCTTAGAACAGGCTCTGCCTAGTTAGGAGCAACACAATCTATGTTAAGTGCTAACGGTGTAATTTTTTTTGTACCAATAAATAAATAAATAAATAAATCTAATATGTATTTTTTCTTGACGATTTCACCAGATTAGGTATCTTTGTTGTAGATATCTAGTCTTTTTTGAAAAATAAATTATGATTATGATTATGATTATGATTCTAATATATTTGATATACACGCTGGCGATTTTATGTTTATGCAGCAAATGCAAGGCAGGCGCACGGCAGATATTACACGTCTGCATTACCAGGAATGTTTCTACAAAATGGTATAGGAGTCTATAAAATAGTAAGTACTATTTAACCCATTTCAACACATTTCAGAAGTTTTTAAACATACGAAATGGTACTTAAGTAATATTGAAATATATTTATAACTGCTAAAATAAACGTACACTTTAGAGTTGTCAACTACTACGAGCGAACCCACCACCCAAGGAAGGTATAACGATATTAGAAAACTCTTTCAACCTTGGTGTAATCGCAGGCACTAGGCATTGGACCCAGCGGACGGCCCCGCGCTCTCACTGCTAGATTGAGCCGGATTTCTCCGTCTTTCAGTCTGGTCGCAGGTTTGAAGTCGCTTGCGAGGACTCCACTTGATTTCAGCGGTAATTGAGTTCGAATTTATCGCGGACCGTGGCGCCCTTTGCTCGCCTTTCATACGGGATAGGTTTCGTAGGGGTGGTCGACGGCTCGTTTTAATAGCAGCTTCAACGTTGTGTCAAAACGAATACTTTCCCTTACCGTTGGTAAAAAAGTAAAATGACAGAATAAAATAAAATATACTTATAAATATTAACATGTACACTTAATAATCTTCATGTGTTTTTTTTAATCACATAAATGTGGTTAGGCAAATGTTAGGCAAATTATTTACAAATTTTCATTTTGATATAGTTTTTTATATATGTTTCATTTGTTTTGATAGAGTAAATGTTTAAAAACAATAATATCTATATAAACATTCATATAGATTTTATATATGCACTCGTTTCCGCGTAATAAATAATTGAAAATAACAATAGTATGAAAGTGAGAGGGCAAATGCAGTCAATTACATATGTATATTAAATGCAAATTCTGTTTAACTGCCAATTAAAGAATCAGGTTATTACTAATAAGTTTGCACAATTGACAAACCAATATTTCGATATTTTGACTATTTTTGATTTTTTAAAATATATTTTAAATTTTTTGCTTATTATTACTGATAGATTATATTGTTATGACATTTTGTTTTGAATTTTATGTAGGCTATTAGGGTAATTATATAGTACGATGATGTTATAACCATTCAAGCCCCGCGACTTCGATATCGAAGTCAACTGAACGCGTCCAGGAAAAGTGATTTGATTGGGTTTTTCGTGTCATTCCGTATGCAGTTGTATTTTATTTAAATGCACGATGATACAAATATTTTCGTGCATTCTAAGAAATTCTAAGAAATTCTAAAATATTACCGATTAAAATAAATTGTCTACCTTAGAACAGGCGGCCGCCTAGTTAGGTCTTGACTATTTAAAATTGTAAAAAATGTGAATTGAAAATGAATAAATTAATTTGAATTTGAATTTGAAGATGTCAGGCGCGAAAATAGACTGGGCACATTAATATACTGTGCCTTTACTATTGAACTCATTTGCATGCACCATAGTTTCCTCCGATAAATAAACGACAAAGCGTAACGTTTGCAGCCATTGCACTGTATTTACAGCCGAGTCTGCCATCGACAAATTAAATATAAAAAGTCACCCGTTTAAAAGCGAATGAGAATATTTTATCCCCGATTTTTTTCGTAAAGACATAAAAATGTCAAGTTAATCCTGAGGCATGGCCGAGTACGATACAGCGTTTGCTAAAACAGCAATAAAAACGCTTCGAAAACGAATCCATGCACCTAATATTTCAGGATTAGTCCACTAGTACAACGTTTCGCCCGTACACACTTAATCCTGCATCGCGTACCCTGTATTTGTGTACGGGATAACTTCTTTTTCGACTGACAGCAGAATATTCTTCGATGATTTGAACGGGCTGTGGACGATTTGAGAATACTTTCGAATGAGGGATAGCGAGTGGAAAAAAATATTAAACACAGTTTTTAAGAAAATATGAAAAGGTGAAAATATGGAAACCTCTGACGCAAGTCTCCTCCCACACTAATACGATCCTGTCATCATCATTATTATTAGTAGGTACTACAACTCTTTGCCAATTATGGCTTCATTATCCATCTTCTTCAAGCCCATCTTAATCTGGGAGTTGGTTTTGCTGTTGTTCATTCCAAGTGCATTTAGGTATGTTTAATGAGACATATGTGTCCCATAATGTCAAAAATCATTTTATAAATTATTGAACACTAATAATAAATAGAGTTACCCAAAACCAGATTCTATCAGAATTTTCCGGCCACTCAACCCTTTTTCATTGTATTACCTATCTATTACCTTTTATACCATTGTATTACCTATGTAATTGACTGCAGTTATCTTTTGTATTACGTATCTATACCTTCTATATAATTATCTATCTATTTATAACCTATTTATTCTTCTATATAATTGTATATATTATTACCTATTACCTTCAATTAAATATTATTGAATATATTTAAATTTATTGAAAAAAAATTGTTTAGTTTTAATTGCATACATTTTTTTTTAACTTTTAATTTGTGTAAAACACATTGTTAGACTAAATCCTTTGTTAGATATAAAAAGTCTGAAAATAGGAATCAAATGCGTCAGTTCGCGCGTCAACAACCAAATGTTAACTCAGCACATCCAGATACAGACCTTATAGGTCTATTTGGTTGTGCGATTTCGCCTCATTTCGGATATGCTAGCACATTTATATGCATAGAGCTATGTTTTTTCTCTATAATGATGTTTATTTTTACCGATTCTGCATATATGTCCATGTGTATGTCAATGTCTTTTTTTTGTACATTACTTTATAAAAAAAAAAAAAATACGTGTGGCACTCGGGGACTGCCGCGGTATAGCTATTGCATAGCATTTTTAACAACTTATGCAATTATATTTATTTATTTATTTAATTTTTTCTGATATCAGATAACTGCGCTCTATCGGAAAACGTTGACATTATTCCGAATCATTTGCGGCTGCGGAAGCAAATGATTCGGAATAATTTAAACGTCTTCCGATATAGCGCTGCGCACGAATTTTATTCAATAAAGCAAAAAATAACGGATATTAATTATTCTTTGACTATTCGAAAAAAATCGTAGATAAAAAGATAGATAATTAAATTATCTTTAAAATGGTGCAGGTTTTATAATAATACGCCAGATAGTATTTGCGTAGTAGTCGTTTTTGTGTTCGGTTAGACCTAATTTCACAAATTAATTACACTATGTAATATAAACAAAATGTAAAATATTCAAAGCTAAGAATATGAGGAAAATGTTCTTGTTTAACATATATTTTTTTCGAATAGTAAGCAGTACTCGTTTAGACGTAATTATCAGTTTAAAATCATTAAATTTCGTTAAGAAATTTCTTCATTCGGTCGCCGCGCTGGCAGGCCCGCGATAAAAGCTATGCAATAGCTTAAAAACTATATAATTAAGATTACCTGCAGTATTGTTTTCAAAATACTTTCATGTTTACTGGTCAACATTTTCAAGTCTCTTTTCCACCATGTTCTGTCGCAAATAATACAAGAATGACCAAATGAATTACTCGTAACGTCTTTATAAAAATCAATATGACTTGTACTGTGTTTATGATAATTTGTGTAAACTGGAATAGTACCATCAACAATAAAATCCATAATTTTTTCACCAATTCGATTTTCTCTATCAATCTCAATTTCATTTTCATGATTGTTATGGTTATCTTCGGTAGGATCTTCATTATAATTGTCACGCAATAGTTGAATATTGGCATCAACATGGGCTTCATTTTGGGTAGCGTCTTGTATTGTCTCCAATAAATCTGATACTTCATAAAAAGGTGTGATATGTTGTTCACGAAGGTGAAGATGAATCCAGTTTTGTGTATCATTCGCTTTAAAAAGACAAAAGATAGTGTCTTGATTCGTTGTAGTTATATTGTAAAAACAATAATGTACACAAACATTTTGATTTTACATTTTTGAAAATAAGTACAAACAATCCAAATCTCCGTAATCATTAGTGCTTGATAGAATGTTGTTATATGCTTCTTGCGGATTGTGGCAGGAGTTTAAATAGGGTAGTCACAAGTCTCAATTTGAAGTTGCAAAACACTTATGAGCGAGTGGAATAGACAATTACCATCGCCAGGAATTCCTGTGTTCCTGTATAGAATGACTTCGGGAGTAATGCATTCATTACGCTGTTTATAAATTTGAAGTGTTGGCTGTGAAATTGATTTTCTTGTAGCGTTACATTTTCTATATTTTCAACAGCTCTACATTGCACGACATTCTCTTCATTACTGTCCAATTTTTGTCTTTTCCTGTGAAAAAAGAAGTAGAATGTCAAGTTCGAAATTCAAAGCACAATACAAAATTTCGAAATTTTAATTCGAATTCCTATTATATCGAAATTTAATCGAAATTCCGAATTTCAAATGTCAAAATGTCAAGTTCGAAATTTGAAGTAGAATGAATATTAAGTTCGAAATTTGGAAGTAGAATGTCAAGTTCGAAATTCGAAGTAAAATGTCAAGTTCGAAATTCGACGTAGAATTGCAAGTTCGAAATTTGAAGTAGAATGTCAAGTTCGAAATTCGAAATAAAATGTCAAGTTCGAAATTCGACGTAGAATTGCAAGTTCGAAATTCGAAGTAAAATATCAAGTTCGAAATTCGAAGTAAAATGTCAAGTTCGAAATTCGACGTAGAATTTCAAGTTCAAAATTCGAAGTAAAATATCAAGTTCGAAATTCGAAGTAAAATGTCAAGTTCGAAATTCGACGTAGAATTTCAAGTTCGAAATTCGAAGTAGAATGTCAAGTTCGAAATTCGAAGTAAAATATTAAGTTCGAAATTCGAAGTAAAATATCAAGTTCGAAATTCGAAGTAAAATGTCAAGTTCAAAATTCGACGTAGAATTTGAAGTTCGAAATTCGAAGTAAAATATCAAGTTCGAAATTCGAAGTAGAATGTCAAGTTCAAAATTCGAAGCACAATTTCAAGTTTGAAATTCGAAGTACAATTTCAGGTTCGAAATTCGAAATAGCATTCCAAGTTCGAAATTAGAAGTAGTAGAAATTAGAAAAGAAAAGAAGGTTTAAAAACTGACAAATTAAAAAAAAAGACTGCCTACCCACAGCGTTAGAGTCAGTCAGTGAGTCAGATATGGGCCTTACTATGTTATAAGTAGAATTATTATGATTACTACTAGATTTTTGGCTAAAAACCACAAAATGATCTTATTGCCACAAATACAACCCCCTCCAACCAAAGTATAATTTACGTCATATTACGAAGATCACGAATGAAATTTTGTCGCTTTATGAATGAATTTAGAAAATCGACGGTTCAAGTTATACTTATGTGTAGGTACTTTTACCCGCAGGTTTCATATTGAAATCGACCCTAAATCGATTTTCAAAATCAATATTCAAGTTTGATCTAACAGTAATCACGTCAGTTTATGAAATAAATGACGTATTTTATTTTATAACTGTTAATTAGTTAACTTGTTGCACGAAGCCTATTCGTCTAGTTACCCCAATGTGACGTCAGGCAAGGAACGTCAGAGCAGAGAAATGGTAATAATATACACGTAATAATACACGTTACTTACCTTAATAATCTATTTTTCTCCAGTATACGGCGTTTATGTTGTAAAAATTTTGATTTCCTGGCCATTTTGTTTTTTTAATAACGTAATTTATTTCGTCTTCTTTCGGAACACAATGTCAGAATCCTACCGTAACAGTGGCCGCGGTCATACTGTATTAATTCAATTTATTTCTGATATCAGATAACTGCGCTCTATCGTAAACGTTGAAATTATTCCGAATCATATGGAGCTGCGGAATCAAATGATTCGGAATAATTCCGATAGAGCGCCGCGCACGAATGTTATTCAATAAAACAACAAAACCGGATATTATTCTTTTATTCTTTGACTATTCGAAAAATATCGTAGATAAAAAGATAGATAATTAAATTATCTTTAAAATGGTGCAGGTTTCATAATAATACGCCAGATAGCATTTGCGTAATAGTCGTTTTTGTGTTTGTTCGGTTAGACCTAATTTCACAAATTAATTAAACTATGTAATATAAACAAAATCTGAAATATTCAAAGCTAAGAATATTAGGAAAATGTTCTTGTTTAACATATATTTTTTTCGAATCGTAAGCAGTACTCGTTTAGACGTAATTATCAGTTTAAAATCATTAATTTTCGTTAAGAAATTTCTTCATTCGGTCGCCGCGCTGGGCTAGGCCCGCGATAAAAGCTATGCAATAGCTTAAAAATTAAAATAAAAATGAAATATTGGTATTTGAAAGCTATAATTTAACAATTTAAAAACTGTACAAATTTGAAATTTAGGTAGCCTTTGTGAATGTACAAAATATAAAATTTTATATAAATTATTTTCGGTCTAAAAATAAATATAGGAATGAAATGCATGCCCAAAATAGGTGCTATTACATACGATAAAAACTAACTATAAATACTTGAATGTAATACAAGCGTAATACAAGCGTATAATCCTAAAACAGCGTAATAAATCATTGTGCAACGAGAAAATTCGCAAAGAGCACATTCAATGGTCGTGTCAGGTTCTGTCGGTCGCCAGGACGAAGCTTCTGGATGAGATCGATGGCCACGAATTTAGGTTTGCTCTTCGGTTTCTGTAAAAATTGGTCAGTGATTAATTTAAATGTATCTGAAATAAGTTAATAGTAAAAACACATTTTTAAAAACAGGCTTTAATTAAAATCCTCTGTCCCGAGCCAACTTTGGGTGCAGCAGCCATGAATGAATCATAATCGAATGCGTATACAAAATTTCGTTTCTGTACTGTTGACCGTTTAGAAGTCCCCTTGTTGGAAGTCAACCCTGGGTGCAGCAGCCTATCATAATTGGACTCGTATACAAAAATTCGTTTCCGTGCTGTCGACCTTTGAGGTGTCCCTTCGTTGCAAGCCAACCCTGGGTGCAGCAGCCTGTCGCGGTGAATTTTACAACGGACTATCATAATTAAATGCGTATACAAAATTTAGTTTCTGTGATGTTGACAGTTGAGGAGTCCCCTCGCTGGAAGCCAACCCTGTGTGCAGGTATAGCCATATCGCGGTGTAACGTAGAAATAACTATCATAATTGAATGTGTATACAAAATTTCGTTTTTGTGCTGTTGACCGTTGATGAGTCGCCTCGTCGGGAGCCAACCCTGGGTGCAGCAGCCATGTCATGGTAAAATTTAGAACGGGCTATCATAAATGCATGCGTACACAAAATTGTTAGTCTACCGTGAAAGATATAGCCTCGTCGGGAGCCGATCCTGGTTGTAACATCGGGTCATGCTCACCGCGAAAATGCTTTGTCATCGAAATTGAATGAACGTGTGAATTTCAACTTCATAGGATAAGATTAAGTGGATCTAATTCAGCTTGCGAGATTTTACCTAAACAAACATACTGACAAACATTGCAAGGTAAATAAAAGCTTAAAAAAAAATAGGGACATTTTTGAACCACTCGAACCACTCGATTTATGTAACAAATATATACTAATAAACAAACATATACCAATAAACAAACATATACTAACTAACATACATTTCAAGGTAAATGAAAGCTTGTATAAATCGAAGAAAAATATTTACATGGCGAATTGTTGTGGATAGAGAGCATTGTGAGAGGTAGAAAACAGTACCTCTAAGTACCTAAGTCGTTAAAACTGCCCCGGTGGCTATATTTCGTTGGGCACATGAATGCGCCCAAGATATTCTGGCTTGCTAGTACACTCTCCCGCCCTGGCGTTCCGGCACCGGGCGCGATAATTAAAGGGCAAGTGTACCGTCCGAATGTGTCGCGTGGCCTTCGAAGCCGCGCCCATAGCCACTATTAATTTCCGCCAGTCATGCAAATTGCAGCACGGCATCGTCACTCGCGCCACTAATAGTCTAAGAGACGTGGCACAAAAATCATGCTGCACTGACCAACTATTATAGCAGGGAATGGTTTCGTGCAGCTTGGGCCATAACAAACAATGTGTTCTCTGATCGGTTCAACTCACGTTTTAACTTATATTCAGTAGCTCCCCGTTTGAGGAACTACCCCGAAAAGGACTCCCGCATCGGTTTCCCCTGGGGGATTGCCCTCCGGCCAATTTGGATGTTTACTGGATGTTTCACTGAATTTTTACTGTTTTACAAGACGTTTTGCGCACCGTGCGGCATCAGCCAATCGGTTGTGCCCACTGACTAATTACTGAAAGATTGTGGAGGCTATGGAAAAATACTGTCTCTAAGCATCGGGGGTGGATGTTGACCTGTTGCCATGCCACTCTTGAAACGACCTATGGACCACTGGATCCCAAGCGGCATTACGGCCAAAAAACGCCCAGGTGGGCGATAAATCCATATTGAATTACCGCTGTAATACAACAGGTAGAGGTCGTGCAAGCGACTTCGGACCCGTAACCAGTCGGGAGGTTGGAGAGAGGTATCCTGATGGTTAATTACAGACGGAGATTTTCTCCCAAACTGGTAGACAAGGGGCGATGCTGCCCTCTGTTTACCTTTCCCGGTAGGCCTTAAGGCGTTGGCTACTGTCAGGCATGTTGGCTTAGCTATAGATGGTAGAATTGTACTGTATCTAAGTCGTCTACGCTCACCTCACTGGATATAGAACTGTCATTATCGCTAAAGCTTCCTGAGGTGACGGGTTCGCGCGTTGAAATTAACACCTCTAATAGACCATCTATTACACTATTAATGTTGATATCCATGGTACTAATATTGGTATCAGTCATGCTACAATGACCAATATTTAATATCAGCGGCTCCGTTCAGTTTAGGCCTGATGACCTGTTACCTTGAGTCGGCTTAACTCATGGTTCAGCTCCCATCCGGTAGCCTCATAGAGGGACTTACCTGGAAAGGACTCTGTGAACCCTGTCTGCGGTATTAAGCCTCGTCGTGGACAGGTGGGATCGGTTGTTTTAATATTGGAACAGTTCGGGCGTCACTGGACGATTTGCGCATCGTGCGGCGTTTGCCAATCAACTATGATTTCCGGCGGATAACTGGGGGCGTCTGGAAACATACCTTTCCTAAGCAGTGGGGGTTGTTGTTGACCTGATATCAGACACCTTTGAAACAATCCGTTGGCCGGGCCTGGGTGATCCCGTTTGATATTGACGGGCAAAGGGCGGCACGATCCGCGATAAATTCAAACAGGATTACCTCTCCTCAGAGGACGTAGAGGACGCGCAAGCGACTTTGAATCTGGAGCCAGACTGGAGAAGGGAGAAATCTGTCCAAATCTGGTAGTGAAGTTTCGTTCATATTAATTTATAAAATAGGTTGTATTAATCCGGATTAATTTTGTAAATATATAAAAGTTCATAATAAATGTCGTATATTTAAACACTTTCTATCTAATGAATCGTTAAATCTTAATTTAGACATACAGAAATATTTTCGTTTGTTTTTTTCGATTGTTTATACTCTTTATTTTGAAATTTCGCAATGGGCGGGTTTATTGTCATACAACAATCTGAAGTGACAAAAATCTATTCATCTATGAGATGTCCTTGCCTACCAACCCTATTATGATGTGGTTATATGTATGCGTCTAATTAAGTATTGTTATTGCCTCGATCGACAGATTTAAAAATGCAATTTTATTAATTTTGCCCCAACGAAAATGATCACTCAACCGGGAACCGAAGCCTAAAGCTTACAATGTAAGATTAGGCGGCTTAACCACTATGCCACCGAGTCGTGTCATTTTTGTAGGAATTGCCATTTTTTTTAACTAAATTTGCAAATTTTCTACAATTTGCACAAAACTACTTCAGGCAAATTTTCGTAAATAACCACTTTTAAATATGATGAAAATTAATTTTATGGGTATCTAAATCATTGTTTTACCATTATTTTCATAATTATTAGCTTGGTTATGTCTTAATAACTTGTGTTTTTTCCTGAGATTTCATATCCAGATACCGCCAAACGTACTAGATTGATATTTATATGGTTCTGGAACATCCGGCAAACTACGTTATATTTTCAAGGCTAGCTCTTAGTGGAAATTAAATGAAACAACAAAAATATTTAAAAAACAGTTTTTGATCACGTGACCCACCCTGCCTGGAACAGGGAATAAAATATGTAAGCGATAAATCTATGATTTCAAACTTTTTATGGTTTTATGGGCGGTCGTTATGTGTGGTTTCTTAAGTTACTATTTATTGAGTATGGAAGTTGGTTATGGGAAAATCGTGCTTTGAGAGAATTGTGGTATATTGTAAAATCGAAGACTATCGCAGTTGTTTGACATTATAAATAGGATAGAAAACGAATTTAATGCGTGAAATTTGTAGCACCCGACGTTTCGGTGACGTTGCAGCCGCCGTTGTCCAGGGTAGACTGAAGAGCTGTCAATCCGTTGTTTTGCGGGTAGGCCGCATACCGCTTCTGCCACTGCGTAGGTTATAACGGTGGTGGGGGGCCGGGCTTGTGGTATATTGGTTTCTAATTTGTTAATTTATTTATTTTATTTAATAGTCACTACGGAAAACTGTGTTAATTGCTACATTTTATAAACACTAACCAATGGCGAAACATTAACGGAATGAACTCTTCGTAGCTAATTTCGTTCAGCGCTGCCCAACTGGGATAAACCCGTTTTAGGGCTAGCGTTTCCAGAGCATTTTAAATTAAAACATAAATTAAGCACGATAACTAAAATAAGCTAATTTAATTATAAAGAAGCCTAAACTAAAATACTATTACATCGTATAACCTATATTGTCTCAAATTCCCTAGAGTATGCAATGTAACACTAATTTACAAAAAATAACCCAAAAGAATGATAGGAAATACAGATTAAAAAAAAAACAAAAAGAAAGAAATACAAATCTAATAAATATAGAAAAACAATCACAATAATTATAACATAGTCAATTTTAAAGAGTCAAATTATTAAAAAAATAAAGTAAAGATATTATAAATAAAATTAAATATACGTAATCGAAAAAAATATAATTCAAATATTATAATATAAAAATCAAAAATGACTTTTGTTAGATCTGTTATTTTAAATGAGTTTTTACTAAAATAGTCAGCTATTGACATACGTTTTTGGCTCATCGTCTACTTTATTCATTTAATTTAAAAATATGCTTGCTAGTATATAACTGCTTAATGCTGACATCAAGACGGTAAAAAAATCAAGGCGCTATAAAGTATAATGCCGCTGATCAAAAGTTGACTTCATTCTAGTACCGAATTAATATTCCCATATCATCCCATATTCCAATTATCATTCCAGTTTATCTTGTGATTTTTTACGCTGATGATAGCAAGATAACCCTGGAACTGCCTTATGGTTAGCTAAAATTAACGTTAGCAATGCCTAGTTTATAAAAAGTTACTGGATGTCTAAAACATGTTCATCTTTGGGAAGAGCATCGCTAGTGTGTATAAATGTCGATCTTAATCCTTGGGCTGGCAAGTTTATCCCATAGATGAATAGATTTTTGACACTTCAGTTAGATATTGAAAGATGTACGTGACAGAATACCTCAAAGATTTAATAAAAATGTCCAGGAAAGGAATATATTGAAATTTTAACAACGGTTTTCATATTATAAATTGTGTTTACGACCAATAAATTAAAGTAAGCTTACTGCTAGATCGTCGCGTGCATGCCACTGAAAAGAAAATTAATGTATTTTTCTATTTGTGCATTTTTCCTCTTCATAACTTTAACGGATTCCGGTAGGGACAATTTTGTCGTCGCACATACGGCATATAAATAGACGCCCTAGAAATGTTAAAAACTTTTTAATGCAAAAAAAAACACGAAATAACTAGAATGCTCGTCGCAGTCGGACGTGAGCGCGTTTGTCTCTGGTAAGTAAAATAACTGTTGCCGGGGTCTAAGAGTCCACTGTTAGGCGGTTAAGTCACATTTTTAACAATCGTGTATGTTTATTGTTTTAGTTGATAATGGCTTTAAATGACGAAGACATCCAGCGGTGGTTAAACAAGATATGTCAGACGTATATACATATAGACAAATATACCTAACAAACGATGAATGCAGCGATATTGAGGCCGAATGTAGGAATAGAGCTCGTGTAAGAAGAAAATTGCGAGTCAGACTCAGAATGCGAAGAGACAAATGAAGTGGAAAATAACAAAAATGCTCCTGTCGAAATTGATATCTCTTTGACTTTACCTGGTGAGCAAGAATTATCATCTTCAGATGATATTCCTTTATTTCAAATGCTTTCGAGACCCGTTTTTAGGAAAACTTAGTTTTTCATGACAGTGAAAAACTGTAAGTTTAGGTTTTGCAATTTTGTTCAAGTTTTGCTTTTATTAACAATTTTTATTTTTATTTAAGTTTTTCAATTACTGAATATTAAAAAAAAGAACAAAGAAGTACCTACTTTATGTGATTATTATAATATCCCTTTCGTAGCTGTGATACGGTTTCCACCTAATCTATCGCGGACCACGGCATCATTTGCCCGGCTGTTCACCCGGTATCGGGTAACCCATTGTTGGTTTCAAGAGCAGTTGCCGTAAGGTTAAAAACTACCCCCGCTCTGTAGGAAACAATACTGTTTTCATACTTCCCCGGCTGTCAGTCGGAATGCACAATCGATTGGCTAACGACGCACGGTGAGCAAACCGTCCAGGAACGCCCGAAGGTTGACTCCTAGGGATAACTGGCCCGCAGGCCATAGTCTTAAACGGGCTCGCACTTCTGCGTGTAGGCCAGCTACCACTCTCCTGGTAGCTGGTATAGCCCATTTTTCTTTTAGAGAGTTGTAGCTGGTTAAAAATCTTGAAGCTTAAATATTCAAAGGACTTTTGTGTTTGCGTAAGGCGTACTTTAGGCAGGTCGTTGATATTAGATTTAGCATATAGTAGACATTTTAATACATATTCACAGATAGAAGTCAATATTTTGAACATAATAAAGTAAGTAGAGAGTTCTGTTCTCGCTTTAGGGAGTATATTCGCAGTCAGCGTGCTACCTCATTCCTGTCCTTCAAAGTTGATTACGAGGGGGCTATGTACTGGGATATGGAGGCCGTCGACGCATTTGCGGATTACTTCTCATCTTTTTTTATTTAAAAAGTGCCGCCCTCAAATGCCGCCCAGTTGAATCCGGCATAAAGCCGAGCAATTTCAGCGCTTCCTGCATGACCACCCGTCAATATCGCATTCAGATATTCAATTTGGCATTTAAGTACCTACTATTGGCCCCAATTGAGTTGCACCATTTACATGGTACCAGAAGAAAGTAAAACGCGTGAATATAATCATATCTAGCGTATTTAAATGTACGCATAGTCTATGCATACATAGTTCAGCGTGTACACGACGAAAATTTTAAAAAATAAGAGAAATAAACATACTTATATAAGCTTGTGTTCAAATTGGTAAATTGTTTAAATATTCATATGTATAGGTAAATCTTCCTATTAAATATTCCTATCTGTGTTTTAAAGTGTATGTGTCTGTTAGAATATGTAAATTTTGTATGTATTTATGTACATATGTGAGATATAAGTTTATTAGTTAATGATATTTTTCAGTAATGGCTCCCATTTTGAAATGAAAATGAAATGAAAAATACCTTTATTGTACTAACAAAAAAAAATTACATGGGTAAAGAAAACTTAAATTCTATTTTAACTTAGTACACCGCGGGCTTATCGTTTCACAATTTCTTACAGCCAACCGTGTAATATTAAATAAAAGTATCAATACAGCTCCCATACATAAACATATACACATAAATATACATATATATACATGCAAATATACATACATACATAAAAAAATATAATTTATAATATAATATATGTATATTATAATAATAAATACATAGAAACTACAGATAAATAATAATAAAAATAACTGCTTATATAAAATGATAGATATTACAAAGTTCTTATGCTTCTATCCAGTCAACAACCCAACGAAAGGGGGAAGGGGGGAGGGGATAGGGGGAGGGTTGGTTCTTAGTTGATATTTTGAGGGAGAAAATGTTTTTTTAGTAACGTCTTGAAACAGGGCAAGGATGTTGCATGGCGAATAGCATGCGGAAGCTGGTTCCAAAGTCGAGCAGAATGGACGCTAAATGAGTTAGTGAAAAAAGAAGACTGATGTAGTGGAGTTGCTATGGTGTTGTCCTGGCTTGACCTGAGTGGAACACCATGACTTCCTAACGGGAGAAAGAGGTCTTTAAGGTAAGGAGGTGCTATGGGACTATTAGGACCATTTTGATGTTCATTGCTTTTGAAAATGCATCAGATTTCAAGAGAAATATATCAACTTCGCCAAGAATCTGGTTCTATTGGGTCAGCGTTCTGTGGGGTAAAGCGTTTTGGGCATAATTATTGTTAGCTCAAAATGCATGAAAAAGGCTATGTGAGCTGATTGGTTTTTTAGGAACATGGAATGTTATACTATTTACAAAGTATCGACTGACGGCGTTATTTTGGAAAATATATATCTGTAAATAACCGAAATTTTGATAACCGAGAAATTTTATATCTGTAAATAACCGTTCCAGCGACTTTATATTATAAAATTTTAGTCTTGCAAAATGCCTGGATTATTATTGAGAGTTTTGAAATTTAAGTGTTTTTAAAAGCACGTTGGATGCTCTCGATCTTGCTCCTATGTACACCATATCGAGGTGTCCAGATAACGTATGCGTGTTCGTGCACGTTACTTACGCATGCTAAATAAGCGGTTATGAAATCGTGTACATCTTTAAGTCTTTCTCTTGCCTATTTTATAAGTACCAAAATTTTATACACTTGTCCGGTAGAATTTACCGCATGGCGGTTTTAGCACCAGTTTCGACGATGTTGTCTATCCAATACAACAGAGGTTTAACATCGCCGAAAAGTCGGGTGCTGCAATGTTAACGCGGTAAATTCATTTTTATCATGTTTATAATATCAAACAACCGCGATAGTCTTCGATAATGTCGATGTTTTTATCGAACATCAGCTTGCTGTCGAGCAGAAGCCCCAAATCACTCACTAGGCTCTTCGAAAGGTCCCACACTAGTCTCTTCGAGAAGTCCCACACTAGTCTCTTCGAGAGGTTGTTAGATTAGTATATAAATACGCAACGTTATTCAACATCGGGATTAAAGTTGTGACTAGTTGGGAATAAATTTTATTTATTTAAATAAAAATATCAACCGAATTAACACATGTCATTCTGTATGGAAATGCAGTCCTCTATCGAATAGACCTGCAGGTATATTTAATTATCATCCACATAAGAAATATACAGGTAGTTAGGAAAACTTTGACTAATATCTTATATGAAGATGTATAATAATAAAGATCCCAAACATGACCCTTGAGGTACACCGAAAGGTACGACAGAGATATTCATAACTACAGTTTTAGGAAAAGTCTTATCTTTAATCTTTTCTTTGAATCTAATAAGTATTCCGGTACTGGATGCTTTCCAGAATTGTGCTCGTTTACAAAGTGGCGACAAAGCATAGTCGACAACTACATACCCATAGAGGTGTTATCTGTCTCCCTTAAGTTATCGGGAGAGACAATACTCTACCGGATTATTTAAACTTAATTGTGCGTAAGACTGTCAGATGCCCAGCACGGTTTTGTCAGGAAATTTAATTTTGTAATTCACAATAATCTACAGTAAACTGGACAATATGTACAACTAAAATGTCATAGATAAAACTCCTGCAGGAAAACAAACTGTTTCTAATAATCCTATATTAATGTCAACTAACTAGTCTATAGCCTGTCCTAAGGCGAACATTTAAAATATATATGAACCTATATAAAATCTAAGTATAACCCGACGTTTCAGCGATATCGTAACGACGGTCGCGTCATCGCCGAAACGTCGGGTGTAGCGGACTTCAAGCGGTAAATTTGTTTTTATCTTATTTATGAAAACAAATAATAATAAAAAACTAAGCCAAAGTAATAAAATAACTTTATTGTGCTATAAATACCTTACTTAATTAATATTACACTGGTGAATATTACTTATGAATAGTACAAAAAATAAAATGTATGTACAAATGACGGACTTATTGCTATAGCGATATCCTACAGTCAACCATTTGAAAGAATGTATACAATAATAAAATATAAAATTTAAAAGAATGTATACACTAATAATTAATATTAATACTTAATAGCTGGATAATCAAAGTAAACTTGAAAAGATAATATTGATAACCATAAGCACAATAAATAAAAATGATGTACAAATATTTAAATAATGATAATTGCTAAAAAATAAAATAAGACGCCTAATTATGCCTCAAATAGCTTACATGCCTAAAATAACTAAAAACAATAGGAAATAGAAAAAAAATAAAAATGAGATTCAAATGAGTAGATATAGAAGTATTAAAAATAGTAAAAAATAATAGAAAGAGTTGCATTTCTAAATATTATTTCCATAAACTTTCCATCTTTAATTTCCGATAGTTGATGAATCAAATTTTAGGTTCTCTGATCCTCGCAATAATGCGTTGATCAGCCTTTCCGTACAATTTAACAACACAACTATTTCTATTAATTCGGATAGTACCTTGAAGCATGCACAATAATGCATATAAAGTACCCTTTATTTTCAGACACTTCGAGTAAGCCAATTTTAAAGATCTCTTAACTTCGAAAAGCGCCTCATCCAAGTTCGATTCATTTCCGAAAGTTTTATTCCGATGTGTGTTTATGGTTATAGAATAAAATTGCAGGAATTCAACAGATATCCATCGCGTCTTTCGGGTACCCTGTTCGTGGTAGTTTTCCTATATTTCAAGCAATCAAACGCGCACGTCAGCATGTAAAGTGAATGGTAATGATGGCGGCGTGAGCAGTTTCAGAGAGAATGGGCGCAATCATTGTCAGGGCAAGGCGTAGATGAGCTCTTCCCAGGACGGTGTTAACTGGTAAAGTAACGATAATGAATCCGGCCTTAGCAAATATATGTTTAAAGATCGGCTAATTGATATATCCCGTCTTTCGTATCAACTAAATTTTTCGTTATAAATAGGTCAGGTGCTTCAAATGAAATTGAAATTTGAAGCACCTGACGTTTCGGCGATTGCAGCTGCCGTTGTCCAGGGTGTACTAAAGTACTGCCAATCGTGATCCGTAGTTTTGCGATTAAGCGACAATCTGCTGCTGTTATTGCGCAGATTACAACGGTGGATTTCTCACGCAGTGGATTATTCAGTGTGTTGCAATATAGTCGAATGAACAGAGTAAAATCAGCGGAGTTTCAACGTTAGATGCCATGGAAAACCATCGCGTGGAAAAATCATCCTTCGCAAACCCTTGACATCGCCAATCACTCGGGGCTTATTTCAGTTTGCTGGATGTTAAATTGTTGCCTTACTTCAGTATGCTGCGCAATATTAAAATAATTAAAAGGAAGTTCTTATGAATGCAACGCCACCTAGCACGTTATCGCTTATGTAGAATATTATCTGCGGTCAAAATATTTAGTTGAAAAATATTATATATATTGTTTTTATTTCGACTTAACAGTGGCAATTTAATAAAACTTAGAAAGTGAGCCCGCCTTATCACAACATTGCCCAGCAAGGCGGGCTTGGTTGCACTTTACTGGGCACATTAGAAAGACAAACATTTATATTTAATTTACACACTATTTAATCTGGGCTCAGATAGATGTATACCTAAAATTTGAAGCATAAAACGGTATTATCTGGATCTTAAATTCGTTTTCTTTTATGAATTTGATTGTATATGTATGTAGCTAGTAAATAAATAAATGAATAAATAGATGTAAGAAAGTTTAAAAGATTAAAAGTAGGCGATCGCCCTAACTGAAAATCTTTCACGGCTGCATACACTTGGTCATTTATATCTGTCGAGCATTTTATTGAAAATGTATAATTTAGAAATCGGCTGATAGTTTTCCTATATGTGAGGCTTATCATGAAAGTTATTTTACTAGGGTTATCGCGTACAGAGAGGTTGTTTTCACTATATTGGTTACATTTCCGTGTAGGTTAGCTCCTTCTCTTTCCAACGAGACCACGCGGGGGTCAGTGCGGTCAGAACTGTCGACATGGCATCACCTTGCGTAAACAATGTCATTGTTTTCTTGCACCAGGTGTGAAATTCGAAGCGTCACCGCCATCTGATATCATATTTAGTTTCGTATAGGGTGAGTTTTTAATTAGTGACATCCTTGTAGTGAGTGAATCAG
The DNA here is from genome assembly GCA_944548615.1 of Micropterix aruncella. Classification (NCBI taxonomy): domain Eukaryota; kingdom Metazoa; phylum Arthropoda; class Insecta; order Lepidoptera; family Micropterigidae; genus Micropterix; species Micropterix aruncella. Next base: position 20,700,894 of record OX155965.1, read on the forward strand.
CACGACGAACTAAGCAACTTTTTATAGATTTTTTTTGGGAAAAACAAAAAAAAATGTTTTGTTTTTTAATTAAGATAAACTGTTTTTTTTTCTTTTTGAAAAATAGTATTAAGGCGACATGAGACCTCAGAAAAATATTCGAAATGGGCGTACACGCGAAAAAATAGGCGGGGTCAATTTTGTAGGGTTTGACCAATAAAAATCAAGCGTTGACGAAGCGTCAAGCACAGATTCTACGTCCGCTCGCGCCGGGTTCTAGGCGCATACTAAATGCTTTATCGCAGCGCTAGCAAATAAAAACTATCTTTACGCAGTGGTGTTATAAGGGTGTTAATGGCAAAGCATATTTAGCGTATCTCTCAGAGCGCTCTCACGTTTCAATTAATTATAATAAATTTAGGATCTAAATAAAAAATGTGGCTAAGTGTTGCCCTAGAGAATTAACCAGTCAATATTATGAAATTATAATAAAACGTACTCACCGCTTACGTTGTAGGAGTAAATGCGCCTGAAAGTTTTCGAAGTCAGTTTAAAGCCTTAGTGTCCAAGGCAATGAGCAACTTTTTTAAGTCCAAATTTTAAATTGGTTCCTTATCGAGGGATTGAGTTGGAAACTTTTTTAAATTATTGCTTATATTTTTCAAAAAACTCATAAAACAAAAATTCTTCAGATATGGTCGTTCCCAGGTGTCATGTCGCCTTAAAAGCTAGAGCACAATGCGCTATTTAGCGGTAGGTAAAATATCGCTAATATTGTTTATTAGCGATATTTTATCTACCGCTAAATGGCGCAGCGAACTCAATGCTCTCAAAGTTTTCCTCAATAGGGTTTGCAAATTTAAAAACAATTTTTTTTTTTTGCTTTTTTCGAAAAAATAAATAAAAGTTGCTTATTTATCGTACTGATTCACCCACTACAAGGATATCAATTATTAAAAACACACCCTGCATTAGACAGTTATCCTACCATTCGATCTGAATATGGTCAGATGTTGCGCGTCTAGAGGACCAATAGCAACTACGGTCCTATCTCGTGTTTCTTCGGCGAAGGACGCGGCGCAGGGCGGTTCAACGCGATGCAGAGAGGAGCAAAGCAGGGCGACGGCAAGGCAAGGCAACGTGATCGCGGCAAAGCGGCCAAGTGGGATTTCCATCCGATGGGTCTGAGTACAAATCCTGGTGAGCGCAGCAAAAGTACAAATTGCATTTCGCCGCCGAAATTGAATGCGCTGACGTGTGAGCGGGACGGAAAGAGAGATCCGCTCCACGTTCATGCCGGACTTATTCTCACGTCGGAATTAGGACGAAGCGACTATTGTGCGCTTCGCGTTCAATAAGTAGACATTCAAACCCCTCCATTCCCTATTTACCAGTCTCGAGAATACAATATTACATTATTACTGGTGTCTAGGAGTCTAGCGCATTACCCGGCGTTTCTCGGTCAGATGATGATTGTTTAGGTCACTTCCCTATTTCGTTAGTGTATTACAATAATGAAATAGGAAAGGGTATCGCTTATTTCTTAAATTTTGTTATTACAAAATTTTCTTATTTTAAACTAAGTAGGTACTCACAAATTCCTGCATATTATACATATTAGTAAGTCACGTTCTTTAAATGTCCTTAGTAAGTAACATGGTAGTTTCTTAATGCCAAATTATTACTTTCTATTTTTATATAATTTGTAGTTAGGTTTTCTCTATATATATATTTAAGCTGACTACTACTCTTAAGATACACTAATATAGCCTATTGTAAAATTGCATATCTATACTAATATTATAAAGAGGTAAAATTTGAGACGTTGTAGGAAGTAATCTCTGGATCTACTGAACCGATTTTCAAAATTCTTTTACCAATAGAAAGCCACGTTATTTGTGAGTGTCATAAATATATTAATCCGAAAAATGAAAAGAGTTTTTCGTTGTAGTCGGATTTGCAAAGTAAGTCGGAGAATAAGCGGTCCAACGAAAAGGTTTCTAACTAACGCTGCCTTAACGATGAGAGATATATGTAGTTCTAGAGAAAAAATTTAGGGCTTGATAATGCCTACAAAAAAGTTAGTGACAGCATATGTCTAACTTTTTACTTTCCTGACGACCTATCGGAAAGGAAAGTATTGTGATCGCGCTAAAAAAAAATTTTGAGATGAAGATGGGAATATATATTTTGAGACTCCCTGAGACGATTGAGACTATTTCCAGACCGATCTCTGTCTGTATGTATGTATGTATGTCTGTATGTCTGTATGTATGTATTCTTCCACGATAGCGCCCAGACGCTTAATCGGATTGAGCTGAAATTTGGTATATAAGCTTCTGTTAACCGTCGGAGGAACCCATTAGTTTTTGGAGTCCCTACGCCCTACGGTTGTGGTACCTCCCATACAAATTTGGGGTTCCCGGCGAAAAAATTTTCCAGGGTAGACTAAAAGAGCTATCAATCCGTTGGTCCTCGGGTTACCGATTCTGGCGGGATTGGGCGCGCGCGAATTTTGAAAATCCGCGGTGCACACAACAGTCACTGAACCTGCGTACATCCCTGCACATGGTGATGGGCATTGAGAATATTTTGATAATAGGGTTCTAAGTAGTAGATAGAGAGTTTGAAACCGTCATCACTATTCAATTTCGGGTTCTTCTTATTTCAATGGCTTCCCGGATCATGCGGGAAAAATAAAATTGTTTCTTCTTTGTTGTTTCGATTTTATATTGACTTGTTATAGATTGATTTTTAAATAATGGCAAGAACCAGCATGAAATACAGAAATCAAGAAAAATCATAAGAAACTTTTCAATAAATTGGATTGCAATAAGTAATATATATATATATACCTATTTAAAACCATTTAATAAAAAAATAATAGGACAGACGCTTGCATCTCGCTAAACATCAATAGCTTCAGGTGACCAACTTTATAAAACAGGATTATACCCCATAAAGCGGAAAGTTAGCGGTAAGCGACATACAAGTTTTCCTCTAAATCATATTTACGTACTTACTTCCTCGTAGATTGGCGGAGCGAGCTTTTCCTGTATTAACACAATGCGAATTCCGGGATAGCGAAAACTTTACGACATACCTATTTTATTTGGGACGTACATAGTTGGGACTCCACATATTATACGCTCTACAAATTCTCATTTATTATATCCCTTTTGTTTAACTTTTAATTGTATGTTCTATGGGAAAATAGCACTGATTCTTCCAAAAAATTGAACATTCAGAAACAATGTGTAAAAATCATTATTAATAGAGTCGTGCGAAATACATTTCAAAATTTAAAACTCCGAAATAATACTCAACCAAATATTTTTATTTCAGAAATTTTAACACTCAAATAATTTAATAAAATACGAAATACAAAAACAACGCTACACACGAGATACACGAGATACACGAAATACACGAATACACGAAATACGAAGACAACAAAATAATATACTCATTACAGGTATTACCGGTGGTTCTGGTGGCCCAGAACACAACTGACCACAGTGAAAGCGAGACTCCAGAGCCTGCAACGCTTAGCGTGTGTAGCAGCCACTGGATGTATGAGAACCAGACCATCGGCCGCACTAGAGTACCTCCTAAACATGAGACCTCTGGATCTTGTCATCCAAGAGGAGGCTAAGGCAGCCGCTCTTAGACTAAGAGCAAATGGACTGTGGAAACAAAACACAAAAACACCACACTCAAAAATTCTGAAACGGGTTCTAGAAGAAATACCTCTTCTGGACGCACCCATGGACAGGATAATATGCCATTATGTCTTTGATCGAAGATACAATAACCAACTCATTGCAGAACCAGCAGATCACTCTGGTACAAATGAAGTAAGGATATACACAGATGGCTCCAAAACCACTCAAGGTACCGGAGCCGGCGTCTTCTCAAATGATCTAAACATCAAAATATCAACTACCCTAGGCAACCTAAATACGATCTTCCAAGCAGAATGCATTGGCATCACCAGAGCAGCACAAGCAGTTGCAGCCAAAGATGTCGGAGACCTAAGCTTGAAATTTGTCTCCGACAGTGCCTCCGTGCTACAAGCGCTAGCAAAAAATACTATAACCTCTGTCCTTGTACTGGAATGCCACAATGCGCTCCAATCCATTGCAGGGTCAAATAGAGTGACCCTGCAATGGATTAAAGGGCACAGCGACTCACTGGGAAACGACGCGGCAGACGAACTGGCCAAAAGGGGATCAAAGGAAATATTACATGGACCGGAACCCTTGATGCCCATTCCCCAGGCCCAAATAAAAACATGGCTACGCAGGAACACCGAAGAAACCCACCTTACAGAATGGAAAAAGAACGCAGGATGCAGGCAAACAAAGAACGCGGTTCCAGAAGCATCCAAAAAACTTGCCCGCAACCTCACCAGATTAAAAAGGGACAAAATCCGTAAAGTCATAGGTACTATGACAGGCCACTGTCCCCTAAACAAACACCTGTTTACCATAGGTGTGACAGACAGCCCTCTATGCAGAGGATGCATGGAGGAAGAAGAAACGCCACAGCATGTGCTCATGGAATGCAGGAGCGTGGCAGAGCAACGGGCAAAAATACTACAATCTCCAGCATCTGTCCCGGAGGCCTGTAGCAACCCAAACAGGCTGCTAACCTTCTGGGACAGCCTGGGTTGGCTGGAGTAACATAAATAGAAACATGAGCCACGCACAACGGCCCAATCAAGAGGTCAAGTGCGGGAAAAAGCCCAGACAAACTAACTAACTAACAGGTATTACCGGCATATATGAATTATTTGTATTATAATCAGCATAATCATAATACCCGAAAAAACTGATAAACTCACCTAGATTGCAACTAGGAATATACCGAAAACGCGCTTATTAAAATAGAGGTGTCTTTCTAACCTCTATAATAATTTGCCGAAAATTATGAAAGAAAAGTAGACAATTATTTTAATTTCAGAATCAAACAAATATAAATTAGGAAATACTGACAGACTTACTAAACTACTACTGCTACTAAAATAGATTAACTAACTACTTACTTTAATATCATATAACATCCTATCATATATAACCTAAAAAATAATCCCGATATCTACTCCTTACAAACAGATGTACATTCAAGGGCTACGAAGAATAAAAACCACATAAACTTTCCCTTAGTGAGGACTGAAATATGTAAAAAGGGACCTCAGTTCTTTTGTGGTAAATATTTTAACGCTTTTCCATTCCACACCAAATAAATGCCACAACCAGGATTCAAACAGACATTAAAGCACTGGCTCAAAAATAAATGTTATTACAGAGTGATTTTTTTTAAACGATAATGAAAAATAAATATTATAACGTATTCTTATTGTAATTTTCAGACATTTTAAATTTTAAACATTTATATTTCATACTAGCTCTAAATCTGACAAACCGTAGATAGCCTAAAAATTCCACAATGACATTTTAATTTAAACACAAACTGACGTTTTATTTAATATATAGTAATAGAAATTTACTATAATAATTTCTAGATAATAGTTATATTTGTCATTTTTGTTAATATGTCTAAATCTTATTACTTTTCGGATTTGTTTTCCTTCAACTTGTGTAAGGAAAATATATTTAATTATAGTAAAATAAGTATTGTACGCCTTATAGGTAAACTGTATACCACATGAAATAGTATCTATCCATTTTGTACCACCAACTAACAGTTTATAATAAATAAATTATTATTATTATTATTATTAACCCTTCAAGCCCCGCGACTTATCTTACCGACACTAAATCTAGTCGCATGAACTCCTTCATATTAATAACTAATATGAATAACTTTTTACTACGTACCTAATATCATTCAATTTGAACATTTTTAACTACAGTAAGGAAACACAATATATCGTAAGCAAGATCTGATTATCTTACATACAATATTGCATTCGGTGTATATGTATATAATAACAATACATTTTAAATATTACATTACTCTATATTATAGATATAACTTATACCTACAGACTTTCCTCCAACTAAACGTACGTAACTCCTATCGATATCCATAATTTTTCCCTAAATAATAAGTCTTTGTCTAAATAACAAGTCTTATTTAAGTGTATCCTAAGAGTAGTAGTCAACTTAAATACACATTGATAAAACCTAACTATAAATTATATAAAAAAAGAGAAAGTAATAATTTGGCCTTTAGAAACTACCATTTTACTTACTAAGAACCTTTAAAGAACGTGACTTTCTAATCTGCATAATATGCAGGAAGGTGTATAATATGCAGGAGTTTACATAAAGAAAATTTTGTAATAACAAAATTTAAGAAATATGCGATATCATTTTCTATTCCATTCTTGTGATACACTAATTGATCGTGTTTTTAACACGCATTTATTAGGTCGAACTATGTAATGGAATCTAAGGTAACGCATTTAACCATCTTCCAAGGATCGTAGCGTCATGAAAATTGGCAGCTGTATGTAGTTCTGATGACAATACAATAATATGGTACTGTCGAACTGATCTGATGATGGAGTCGGAAGATATGAACTGGAACTTCATGATGGAACATCGTATCATAGATGTGTTTGGACTTGTTAGAAAAGCCTTGGAATGAACTTTGACCACGATTAGGTTTCAAGGTCTGATGATGAAGCCGTAAGATAGGCACTGGCATTCCATAATGGAATATTGTATAACCGTGGGTATGTGAATATCGTATCACAGCCCAAAAGCATGTTTTTAGTGTTTTTTTTAAACTAATAATGTATTTAGTAGTCAGATGCACAGCTCTCTGTCCAGGTATAACCCTATACTCTCTACCTCGGAAGACTGATGTAGAATTTTCTTATTAATCTGTAAATGTAAATATTATAGTTCTAGTGGTCCCAAACAATTATTAATCACCAACCGACACCTATAGTAATTCTGAAGTAATAGGTATATGCCAAAAATATACCTGCTTTTAGTAGCCCGTGCCGCCTTTGAAACCGACTTTAATCGAGAACTTTATTTTAAATTTTACACCCAATCTTACCTACTCTGGTTTAATTACTCGAATAATGGTATTTACACTCTTTAAAAATATCCTACGAAATCCGAGACATTATAAAACTTTTAAATCTTCAATATTTACATGCAGGCTCTCTTAGTGGCGCTCAGTATTTTAATGGCATGCCCGAGTTATTATTATTTTGCATGGAGCGGCGAACGAAAGTAGGTTACGTTTTGCAAGCCTAAAGGCATAGGCAAGAAACTTCAGCCTTTGTAACGAACGAGTAATTTACGGCGCAGAAAATTGGAAGCGAAGGCACTTCAAACATTTCGCTCTCGCCCTGGCCTGTGCCATAGATAAATCGAACAAATGTGTGTTTTTACAACAGATGATACACAGATAGGCTTCAAACTCCACAACGAGCAGTCATGAATCTATTTAGGCGGGCCGTGGCTAAAGCCGATGTTGCTGATAAATCTTTACAAATCCAACATACATACGACTAAAGATAATTGTTGCCGCCGATGACTATGAAAATATTTTTTAGATAAAATTGTATTTAAAATCGCGAGCGTAAATTGTAATATACGAGTATACGAGTAGCGGGATTGGCTGTCGCCGCACGGTGCTCAACCCGTCCAGTAGCGCTGGAAGGCAATCCCTCAGTGGAAACCGATCCACCACCCGTAAGGCCTGGGATGCGAGAGTCCTTCCAGGGTAGTCCTTCACACGAGGAGGCTACGGGATAGGAGCTAAATCGTTACTTGGGCCTACCCTGAAAACAAAGTGGATCTTATGGCCCGAACTGCACGAAACCCTTCGCTACCACGAATATCAAGCAAACAAACATAGGACATATTCTGCGTACCCTTATATTTGTAAAGGCTTAGCTCCACTGTTACTGTGATGTTTATATTTTTTGCAACCCAAAATGGAGGAATACGATACAGATGACTTCTGGTTTCAACAGGATAAAGCCACACCCCATACGGCCCGTCGCTTTCGCGAAATTTTGCAGGATATTCTTCGGTCGACTGATCTCATTACGAGAAGTCGTTCAATAGCCCCTGCGATTTTTTTGTAGTCACACCTCAAGGCAGAGCTTTTCAAATATCGTCCTCGAATCCCCGGGTCATGAAGTAATCGCCGGCACTCTTTCAGATGGTGGAGAATATGAAAGAAAACTTCAAGGAGAGGCTCAATATGTTCATCGCCCATAAAATCCAACATTTGGACGATTTTATTCCTAAAACCTAACAAAAAAACTTATTATGTGTACTTTTAATAAATATTTTGTTTTCCATAACTTATACAGTTACTTTTAGAGTTGACCTTGGAAATGTGGGTCTCTATTATGCCCTACCCTGTATTTTAAATATTTGGTAAATTCGACCCTACTTTCGTTTTTAGTTACTTTAACTCGTCAACTGTTGGTGGCTCATATATGAGCCACAGATTATTATGGGATATTTATTACGGGACCCAGCTGCAGATGACTTTCATTGTTAAAGTAATTTTGTACTCATATAAAATAGAGATCGATTTCAAGATTTCCGTAATAATATATATAATGTATTATCAAAAAATTGTTTTAGTACCGAATATTCTTCACTTTGGAAACCGAGACGCATCTAGTGTATTGACACACTCCTCCTCTCTAATCTGTGCCTATGTATACACGAGCTCTCTAACGTCTTCCTCCGCCACCGTATAATTTCGCGGGTTAAATATTGCATCCACTTGTATTTACTTTAAGGCTACTAGACGGATTTCGGCGATCGAATTCCTAACAGGTCTCTTTTAATCTACGACCGAGCAACGACTGGAACATCTCGATTTAATTAAAACCTTCAAGAACACTGAAATTAATCTGAGTATAAAAGATTCCATTAGCAAGCAAATCGAGCTTCTAATTAGATCAAATGGAACTGACGATATAACGGAAAGCACAATATTTTTTTAATGTAATTAAACCGTTCAACACAACTCAGGAATAGCATTCCATTCGGCGATAATATCGTCGACCGTCTAACAAAAGGGCATATGTCAAAAAAATCACTCGAGTTACTCCCACTAACATAACCACCACGATGCACTGTACTAATCTATGCACTGTGCACTCTGATAATTATCTAAGAGTGTTTTAAAAAATAATAGTTTGTTAAAAAATCAATTTAAATTATAATAATAAATATATTTATGTAACTACATATAACTCTAAGGTTTCTATATATTATTTAAATCAGTCTGCCTATATATATATATATATATATATATATATATATATATATATATATATATATATATAAATATATATATATATATATATATATATATATATATATATATATATATATATATATATATATATATATATATATATATATATATATATATATATATATATATATATATATATATATATATATATATATATTGATATTTTAAGGGTGTAAATTTTTTTAAATTATTTTCAATAATATATAAAATTAGATTCATGAAAAGTTACTTATCTGGGGTCCTGGTGGACCAGAAACATTTTACCGATAGTTAATGTCCTCTTTAAATACTTAGGGCAGCAGCACCTGTTTCCGCAATTGATAATTTATGATGTTCTTAGTTATTGCAGCCGAATTACTGTATGCCCTTGGATGTAATAAGTATAGGAGGATGGTTTCTGTAACAGAAATGGATGTTAGTAACTTATTTTAGAAGAAATTATATGATTGAGAATATTTCGACACAAGTCGTATTCATCTCCATGACATTTCTGATAGAACAATTTTTTCAAAATTTAAATTTAAAAAAACTGAACATAGAGAAATGGGTTAATAATATTTTGCAATATCGTTATAATACACTATAACCGACCTTGAAAAACATTATTGATAATGATTTTTAAATGAAAAATATTAATAAGCTTTTAATGAATATGTCTGAACAAATATAATTACTGTATTAATTTTGCCTATTCAGACCGGGACCCTTGCAAGCGCCTAAAATATTTATAAAAGCCAACTCCCAAGATTTAACGTCTCTTTCTTTAGCGTTATCGCCAAGGCACTTAATAATTTTTACTTTAAAACAATTATCAAAAGTTAAATTGTGTGCCTTAGCATGCAATGCTATTGGAAGTTGACTATCATTGCCTACGCTGGCCCTGTGATTATTTAACCTAATGCTAAGAGGTGTAGTTGTTTCCCCAATATAAAATGCATTGCAGGTCTGGCAAAGTAATTGATATACAATATTTTTTGAAATGCAACTACTATTAAAAGGAACTCTGTAACTATTAGGAGTGTTAGGACTAGTAAAATAAATGCTTCGATCTAATAAAGGACATGTTTTACAACGTGATCGACCACAAGGCTGTAGGCCAAAATTTTTGTTATTACTAAGATAATTTCGATTATTTTTATTAAGTATTGATTTTAAATTAGGAGGTTTTCGAAATGATAAAATTGGTGGTATATCTAATAAACCTTTGGTTGATGGGTCGTTAGCTATAATAGGGAATAAATCTGCTAAAATAGGTCGCAGTTTCTCAGTGCCAGGAAAATAAGTAGTACTCAGAAAGATTTTATTTTGATTTAAATTTGAAACCAATTTAGGTTTAGGTGAAAATTTTGTTTCGGAATTTATTATATTTTTATCTAACAAAGAGGCAGGATAATTTCTTTCTATTAGTGATTTTTTAAGATTGGAAAGGTACTTATCTAAATTTTCTTTATTATTAATTAAACGGTGTCCGCGAATTGACATTGAATATGGAATTGACTTTTTGGTATGAAACGGATGACAGCTATCGAAATGTAGGTATTGCTCTTTGTTTGTAGGTTTTATATGAATTGCAGTTTTAATGGTGCCTTCGGATAGAGTTAGATCAACGTCTAAGAATGTAATTTGATTTTCTGATATAGTGTATGTAAAATCTAAGGGTCCGAAATTATTTAAATCTGTAAGGAAGTCAGTGAGTGTGTCATGTCCATGTGGCCAAAACAGTATAATATCATCAATAAACCTATACCACATTAGTGGTTGTAAATTTTGAGTAAGAAGAAAATTATTTTCTAATAACCCCATGAAAAGATTAGCATAAGAAGGGGCCATTCTTGTTCCCATTGCTGTACCTTTAATTTGGAGATAAAATTCATCTTCAAAAGAAAAAGCATTCTTAGTGAGGACGAATTCAGCCAACTTACAAAGAAAATTTGTAGAAGGAATTTGGGGGCTGGGCCTTTGATTAAGGTAATGGGAAATCGCTTCTAAGCCTAAATCATGGGGAATATTAGTATAAAGAGAGACAGCGTCAATTGTAACAAGTAATAAGTTGTCAGTCTTAGGAATTGTGGTATTTTTTAGAATCTCGATAAAATGGTAACTATCTTTAATGTGTGACTTGAGATTTTTTACAAATGGCTGTAGAAAGTAATCGACAAAAGCTGAAATTCTTTCTGTGGGTGAGTTAAAACTAGCTACTATCGGTCTTCCTGGATTATTAGGTTTATGAATTTTTGGCAATAAGTACAAATTTGGTGTTCTGATAGGGTTAGGAATTAAAGTGTTAACATCTTCATCTGATAATTTTTCAATGGTTTTTTGTTGTTCAATATATTTTTTTATTGTATTAGCAAAATTTTGATTCGGATCACTATATAATTTTTTATAGGAAGTTTCGTCTCTGAGTTGCCTCAAACCTTCAGCTACATAGTCTGTTTTATTAAGGATGACTGTAGTTGAACCTTTATCAGCTGGCAAAATGATGATATTGGTATCTTTGCTTAGGTTGTTAAGAGCTGAAAGTTCATCAGATGTTAAGTTAGGTGTAGGTTTGAGGCTGTTTAAAAATGTTGGTTGTGTAACTTTGTTCATTAAAACTGTAATAAATATTTCTACAGGATGATTTTTTGGAAGAGAGGGTGGCTCTTTATTAGAATATTGTCGAAATTTTGCCAGTGCGTCATGTAATTTACTATTATTACCATTTTTGTCCCTTGAATGCCAAAACTCACGCCATCTCAAATTACGACAAAATTTTGCTATATCATTTCCAAAACTGAAATGGTCAACTTTGGGAGTTGGTGTGAAATTTAGCCCTTTAGATAAAACTGAATATTCATTATGGTTTATAATTTTTGAGGACAAGTTTTTTACGACAAGTCTATCGTTATTTATAGGAACCTGTGCAGCATTAGAATTTGTAACTGATGGTATCAAATTTTCAATAATTGGGATTTCTAAAGGAACTTGTGTAGGTTCGGGATAATAAATAATCGAAATTATCTTAGTAATAACAAAAATTTTGGCCTACAGCCTTGTGGTCGATCACGTTGTAAAACATGTCCTTTATTAGATCGAAGCATTTATTTTACTAGTCCTAACACTCCTAATAGTTACAGAGTTCCTTTTAATAGTAGTTGCATTTCAAAAAATATTGTATATCAATTACTTTGCCAGACCTGCAATGCATTTTATATTGGGGAAACAACTACACCTCTTAGCATTAGGTTAAATAATCACAGGGCCAGCGTAGGCAATGATAGTCAACTTCCAATAGCATTGCATGCTAAGGCACACAATTTAACTTTTGATAATTGTTTTAAAGTAAAAATTATTAAGTGCCTTGGCGATAACGCTAAAGAAAGAGACGTTAAATCTTGGGAGTTGGCTTTTATAAATATTTTAGGCGCTTGCAAGGGTCCCGGTCTGAATAGGCAAAATTAATAC
>OX155965.1:20718595-20734874 GCA_944548615.1 Micropterix aruncella
TGGATGTTAGTAACTTATTTTAGAAGAAATTATATGACTGAGAATATTTCGACACTAGTCGTATTCATCTCTATGACATTTCTGATAGAACAATTTTTTCAAAATTTAAATTAAAAAAAAACTGAACATAGAGAAATGGGTTAATAATATTTTGCAATATCGTTTATAAATACACTATAACCGACCTTGAAAAACATTATTATTAATGATTTTTAAATGAAAAATATTAATAAGCTTTTAATGAATATGTCTGAACAAATATAATTACTGTATTAATTTTGCCTATTCAGACCGGGACCCTTGCAAGCGCCTAAAATATTTATAAAAGCCAACTCCCAAGATTTAACGTCTCTTTCTTTAGCGTTATCGCCAAGGCACTTAATAATTTTTACTTTAAAACAATTATCAAAAGTTAAATTGTGTGCCTTAGCATGCAATGCTATTGGAAGTTGACTTTCATTGCCTACGCTGGCCCTGTGATTATTTAACCTAATGCTAAGAGGTGTAGTTGTATATATATATATATATATATATATATATATATATATATATATATATATATATATATATATATATATATATATATATATATATATATATATATATATATATATATATATATATATATATATGTGTGTGTGTGTGTGTGTCGGTGTTGACATATTTGTAATTATACATTATACATACCTATTGGTTATGCGAAGTGTTGTTTTGGCGCTTCCTTATGTACCCGCCCCTACTCGCGTTTGAGGTTTGCCGCCCCGTTTATTTCTAATCTCTGCGTTGCTATATTACGTCATTATACACGATCGTCGACAAAGGCAAAAATAGCCTTTGAGGGTTGGATTCTTTTTGCTGGCGCAAATGAGCGCAACACACGCTAACCTCCTATGACAATTTTCTACAACAAAGACCTATCAGTAAAACGGCTCCACCACTATTATATTCACGTAAGTATAATGTCTGTTCTGAGAATGACTTCATTAGGAATTAATTACCTAGATAATATTATTTTCGATAGGCGTATTATTATTGGCCTGATTGCTCATGGGAATCGATATGCGGACTGCGTGTGAACTGTTAAATTTTTGAAAACCACGTCGGCAAGGTACACAAATATAGCTTCTCCCGACTCGAGCCACTTTACAGCAGTTGGAGTCTGTTCTGTCTGTTCTGAGAATGACTTCATTAGGAATTAATTACCTAGATAATATTATTTTCGATTGGCGTATTATTATTGGCCTGATTGCTCATGGGAATCGATATGCGGACTGTGTGTGAACTGTTAAATTTTTGAAAACCACGTCGGCAAGATACACAAATATAGCTTCTCCCGACTCGAGCCACTTTACAGCAGTTGGAGGTGGCGACTACAATGGGCGTATCCGTCACTCCACATTTTTTTTATGATAATGATAGTGCTGTCTCCCGCGAGGTGAACGTAGAAGATCAGAGAACGAGTACAAACCTACCGTCCAGCAAAGCCAACATGTCCGTAAGAGGCTAACGCCTTACGGTGAGATACTAAGAAGGTAATCGAGCGGGCCACTTTGCCCTCTGACTACCAGTTTTGACAGGATATCTCCGTCTAGACTCAACCATCAGGATACCTCCACCCTGCTTCGTACTGTTTCAGTTTGACTCTATCGCGGACCATGGTAAAACTATCTTTTGACCGACTCTGAACTCAGGATCAGGTATCGGGTACGGGGACGGCGAAGGTGGATGTTCACGACGAGTGAACATCCACCCCCGCTGCTTAGGAAACAGTTTACTTCCATAGTCTCCATACTATTTCAGTAATTAGTCAGAGTGCAAAAACCGATTGACTGACGCCGCACGGTGCATAAACCATCCAGTAGCGCCGGAAGGCAATCCCTCGGGGGAAACCGATCCACCAGCTGTGATATCCGGGACAGGAGAGTCCTTACCTGGCTAGTCACTCAATAGAGGAAGCTACTATTTATTTTTAATCTCTCGCTGTAGCTTCCGTCGTTGTATAACTTCTGGGGAGGTTCGGCTTGAAGCGTCTGTGGCTGGAAATAAATAAAACACAAACGGAGATGCCATGGAAATCACCGATCAAAGTCAGGCCCATCATATACTATTATTACACTTCTGGGGACTGAGCGATGGATTCCGGACTAACGACCAGCTGTGGTAGGTTTAGGACAGCTGTCTTGCCACATGTAAGCGTTCACCTTACCACCCATTCACTTTCCGTTTTCCGCTATCCCGTAGGATAATCACATGATGCCGCATAGAGTGTGGCGAGTATCATTTTGGAATGGAAAGCCCGGTCTATGTATTCTGACTATTTCCAGAAAGCGATAAACATCCTTAATATCAGACAGCAGCGACAATCCGAACGGTTACAGAAACGAATTCAGGTATACGGATATTTACTCTGTCGGAACAGTGATGGACGAAACAATCCGTTTGCTAAGATTTCCATACATTTTTGTTTTTGGCAGCAAGTAAAGAATCGGTTTTCTCAAATATTTTGGAATAAGCAAATCGATCTCCTTTGCTATTAGATTGTATGCAGGGCCGTTGCTGCAAACCAAAGACTTTACTTTGCGCATGAATTCTGGGTTTGGGTCGTTTGGTAGTTTTGAGTAGCTATCTATGTCGTGTAATTGACTTAACCCTTCAGCTATATAATTGTTTTTAATCTGGGTGACTACAGAAGAACTTTTGGCTGCCGGAAGATTAATTATATCACAATTTTGATAAAGGTTGCCTAGTGATGATCTATCTCTAAATGAAAAGTTAGATAGAGGATATAAAGCCTTCGTAAAAAAGTATTAATATAAACTTAAACTTTGAGTGGTACTTCAACTTCAACAAAGTTTGAGTGGTAGCGGGGGAGGTTCACGGTCATACAATGCTATTCCGATTGACTTCAGGAAGTACTTTTGTTTAGCCTGCGAATAAAAGCTATGGTATTTCTATTTCTAACTTATTTTTGCTATTATAATATCATAAATACACAATGGTGTGAAGATTGTTATACAAACATTATAATTATTAAACCTTAGAACTTATGTATATCATAAAATATTCCTTTGGGAATATTGAAAAACGGATTTTTAATAATGCTCTTATGTGAAGTCCAATCGAGCTTTTCCGGCTGAAAATGTTTAAACTGGCCTATGTCCAGTTATGATGGCGCTGAAATCAATCATCCATAAGAGCTCTTTTTCAGAGAGCACTTCAATAGTAATGGATGCCTTTTAAAAGCAATCCGGAAATTGCGTCCGCGTCCCACGTGCGATAGCAAAAACCTGAGTATGACACGTCAAACCAAAGTGATTTTTTTATAAATCTGGCTATATAATGGGCTCGATTGCGCTTCTTCGTGAACTAAAATCGGAAATTAGTTCATATGAACGAGAAAGGGCAATACGCTTGAGCGGAATGTGAAATGAACGGTTGTCACTTGTTTGCATTAAAACTAGCGACCAAAGGTAAACCATCTGAATCGAAGACAGCACGAAATGTGTTCAAACTTATTCGGACGAATATAAGTTCGACAGGTAGTTTTGAAGCGGGAAAATCGACGATCGTTAGTTTCATATTCCGCTCTAACGTATTGCTCTATCTTTTTCGGTTGAACTAATTTCAGTTTTAGTTCAGAAAGAAACACAGTCGGGCCCAATATATATGTATAATGCCTACAAAACAAAATATATGCAGGTACACTGTTTGCATTCCTCCTTGGTATATACAGAAATGTACTAATAAGCTCGTCACACGAAACTGAGTATACTATATTTTAGAAATCTTAAATATTTTACCGATACTTAAGTCGGATAATAAATTTGTTAAATGTACGTACATACCAATCAGCATAATATTTACTTTTAAAAAGATTTCGGAGAGTATTTATTACCTAGACGGTTGTATGAGTAAATCCTTCTTAACTTTAGTTTTAGTTTAGTAAATGAAATACATATGACCGCATATCGGGTTTTTGAAAATAAATTATTTTTATTCTTATTCTTATTCTTATAGTCATATAAGCACATCCTTCAAGGCCTCCGACAAGGAGGATCACTCTCCTTATTCGGAAGCTTGAGGAAATTGGCATATGTATATGAAATTGTGCTGCGATGGTTAAAGTTTTATTTTTATTTTTTATTTTGTTTTATTCTGGAACCAAACAGAACTACATATAATGCAATAAAAAGTCGATAAAAGTGACAAAAATCCATTAATGTGATTCCGAATATATAATGTATACAAAATGAACGCAATATAATTTTATATTGTTTTCGCTTGAGAAAGGGGAATAAGGATGGGAAGTGAGGTGGAAGGAAGAGGCCAAATTGATAAAAAAATATTATGTATGTACATAAATATATTTATATAAATTTTAGGTATGATATATGATTTTAGGTATGATATCTGATTACTAACTAACAATAGATGTCCTTTTCTTCAAATTTTCTTAATTATTTTGCTAAAAATTTTCATCATTTTAACCTAAAATTTATAAAAAAGTGTACTATGTAACAAATATAACACTAGTATCACTCCAGAACAGACTGTCGTCTAGTGGAGCTGATAAAATCCATCAAATCTATACTTTTCTTGCTTTGCAAACAATGATTAAATATTTGCTCTTTCCCATACTGTATTATTTATGTCAACATTGTATTATTTTTATTGTATTAAATGAAATATTTTGTATTAAATAACGGTTTCTACCTATCAAGTGTCTCTGAAAAAGCAGTTCATGTCCCTAAATTCCTAGTTATCATCCCATCCTCTCCTATCTTTCGCTCCTTGCAAATTATTCCAAATCCTAACTTTATTTTTAAAAATGTAATTTTTGTTACTTGATTAATTTTTGTTATGTAATAACTTTTTCTTCTTTTTTTTTGTTAATTTTTAGTTTATCTCTTGGCACCTATTTTTTTACACTTCCACGAAGGTTGGCTGTAAGAGAATTGTATTTTAGGCAATAAGTCCGCCTTTTGTATGTTTTTGTTTAATGTGCAATAAAGAATCTCTATCTATCTATCTATCTATAAATATAATATGTGGTTGTTCAATGTGTAAATAGTTGAACAACGGCGGTATCATAACCGTGAATAAATTGTACTAAAATAAATAAAATAAATAAAATAAATAAATAGATTTTACTGTGTGGGTACTTTACAAAATGAGACGAAATCGATGAGCGCAAATCCCTCAAACATCAACACGTAATCAGATATATGTCTAAAGCATTGACCTATCTGGAAGTCCTAGCACTGCTACGGACCCTCGAGGTGCCTGCTGGTGGATTTCTCATGCAAGTACATATCTTCGAAAATATCTCACACACGACCCACTCGACGCGGATTAGTTTTTTCGCAGAGTTTTATTCTGCTTTTGCGGCGCGGTTTAAGAAGGCGATAAATAAAAGCGGTACAGAGTCGCGAGAGTATGCAAAAACCTCTGAAAATTATATATGCTGTCGTTCTGACAGCGCGGCGGGTAATTATAAAAACTAGCGGGGGGTAGGCATTTTCGAGCAAACGTAGTACTGGCAGCGTTCAAGTCGTTCTTCTTCTTCTTCGGAATCAACATCTGTAAGTGAAGGCGAACATCCACATACACTAATCAAATGCTGATGCAAAAGATACTTTGCGCGCAACCAATATGTATAAATGTTTTGTGATAATCTAGATAAACACTAGATTTTTTTAATTGAATTCTTATCGGAGGTTTTTGATGAGTGTAATATGTCCACACTTAAAAAGTCTGTATTATATCTATGACACGCTTTCTATAGAAATGCATTTTGTGATGCGTTGGTGTTCACCACAGGGAGATGAAATAGTCTATGCGATCGAACAGGGCGAGGAGCTCACATTCAATGAGCTCCAAAATTGCGTTTGCATCGATGGAATTATTTACCAACCCTTGCAAGTATACGATATCGATCAAGACTACGGCTCTCTAATGACATTAACTTGTGGGCTTTTATGGATTCCTCATAGGAACTGGGCTTAGTAAAAGAAGTGAAATTTAATCGCTTCAGAAACCTTTTTTGTATCGATTCGATCCGCGATATTTAAATCAAATATTGGGGATCCCAGACCATTGATGCAAATTCCGACTGACTTCTTACATAGGAATTATAGAGGGTTTTAAGCGTGTCAGTGGATTGAATGAATACCTTTAGAATAAAACCTAGTAATTTATATGCTTTTCTAATAATATTATCGATGTGTTCGGCGAATAGCATTTAGCTACATATTATAAACCTTATAAGTTATATATTATAAACCGGTCAGATAGTTGTTATTGCTTTGATTCTTAAAATATTAGTGTAACGTCAGGGGTTCTTCAAGGATCTAATCTAGGATCACTTTTATATGTGATATTACAATACAAAATTTAAACAGTAACTTTTTGTTTATACACTGACCACCTCAATTATTTTTAATGCAATATATAATGTGCATAGTTGTCTCAGAATCCAAAGAGGGCTAGATTCACATTAACAGTGGTGACTTAAAAACAATATAGCATTAAACATTAATAAGAGTCACACTATGGCCATAAATGGATATCATAAAGTATACTTGATAACTAATACTAAACATACCAATGTAGACAATATGCGGGATTAAGACATTATTTTAGACCATGGATTAACGTGTTTAATTATACTTTGAAGATATTGCTAGAGAACGTATTAAACTGTTAGGTTTTATTATTAGGCTCACAAGGTTCTTAAAAAAATATTGAAAAGTCTTAATATTGTAATATACCACTCTAGTCAGATACCATTTTGAATTTGAATCCTTAGTGTGCCTCCAGAATCGTTAGTAGACTCCACATTTCATTACATAATTGGATAAAAATGAATCCACACAGAAGAGGTTCTTGCGAATTCGTCAACGATCTTCAATAATAAAAGCCATAGTTTATAATCTGTTTAGGTTACATCTAATCGTGAGTGATTATTTACATCTTTGAAGCTGTTGTAAATTGGTGATAAAGATTTCTTCTTGGGAAAATTGCATAATCAAAACATGATAACGGTTTGAATTTGGTATAAATTGAATTTCCAAAAGTTGATACCTATTCACGATCAAATGATAAAAATAATAGGTACCTGTCATGAAATAAATCAATGCAATGCATAACCGGATTATTCTGCCATTATAAAATCTAAATATAACGTAAAATTTACATATGGCTCCTAAGGGCCTCCATAGACGGACAGCTTCAGCAGTCGTGGTCAACTGCTCGAGAGCAGCCGTGTTGCGGTCGGGATCGACCGCAACACGACTGCTCCAAGCAGTCGGGATCTTACTATAAAAAGCTCTTTTAATAGTAATTTTAATTAAAAAAACCTTTAAAAATTTCTATAAACATATTTTTTTCAGATTTTTTTTATTATTTTATATTTTTTATCAATATTTGCTTATGTAATTGTACGGATTCACCTACTTCAAGGATGCCGATTAATTAAAACTTATCCCCTGTACAGTGTTGCGCAAGACTCTGCAATACTATACGAAGGCGACTGCTTGAAGCGGTCCGTCTACGGCGGCTCGGGCAGCTCTCTGCTGCCGGCAGCACAGCTAAACTTTACCGTACGCCGACCGCAATTTTTGGTGGCGACCGCAAGCGAACTGCTCGAGCGTTCCGCGTTTGGCGAACGAGAATTTTGTATCGAAACTGCAGACCGCCCAAACGCGGCAGCTTTACGCTGTTGACCACGACCGCTCCAACCTTCCCGTCTATGGGCACCCTTACTGATTGATTTGTCGCAATAATGAAACGAAAATTGTTTCACTGCCAGATAAATTATATTTCAAATCCGTTACCTATTAAGTAGTATCTAGATAGGATTTCATCTAACATGCTATTTGCTTTAGCCCCCGCTGTGAGCATTCGAGGTCTGCCCAGTTTTCTCTTCTATTTATAATAGCGAAGCTCGCAACGGTTACTAAGTTGATGGCGTATAAAATGAAATTTAATCTCAGCTTTTATCGGTGGAGTAGTTATTTTAAACAGTTTATTTAATAGCGGGTTGCTTTGATTTATTTGCTAGGTAAAATGTAGTGGAGTTTTTTTACAATACAATCAGCAACTCCAGTAGATAGGCATTCCTACACTTGGATGCGTCACAAAATTAAATGCAAAAAAAATTATTATTAAAAACATAACTATCGTGATAGTTGTCATGGCTGTAATATTATATTCAATATTACATACATACGAATAAGCAAAATAATATACTAATGTGATTTAAGAGTCAGGGAGAGTAATATATTAAAAAAGTAATGCAAAGTCTATGTAGAATAATCAAAAAATATATTTTATTGTCAATCCAGCAATATGCCTTCGTATTTTTTTTTAAATGAATAGATGTATAGTAAATTATATGAAAATTAGAATGTCAGCTATCCTAATACCATTATGCTTAAAACTTTACGCATTTCATTAATCATCAACATGGAAAATAAACTCAGAATTTTCAAACTCCCTTATACCATGAATTGGGTTTCTTACCAAATTATGTATAATTACCTTTTTAAATTGTTCCTCTCCAAGGCTTTTTATTTGCTTTGGAATCTTATTATAGAAAGACAAATTTTGGTGAATAAAACTGTATCCCACTTTGCTAAGTCGCCGTCGGTTTATGTGGAGATTGGATTTATTCCTCGTATCGTGATGATGAAAATCACTATTCACCGGAGTTTCTGTTAGGTGTCGACGAGCGTACATAATATTTTGGTAAATGTAAGAAGAAAATAGAGTTATTATTCCTGATTTTACAAATAGCGGCTTACAAGAACTTCTTGGTGAGACTCTATATAAACTGCGTACCGCTCTTTTCTAGAGGAGAAAATTTCTTTTTGAGTTTGGTGCCATTCCCCAAAACAGTAGGCCATACGTTATTACGGAGTGAAAATATATAAAATAAACGGATTTAGCTGCTTCAAAACCGCATAAACTACTTATCTTTCTAATGGCGAACTGAGATCATTTAAGTGACCTTGTAATTTTTGATCAATTTCTAATCCGAGAAATTTCGTGGAGGAGACATTTTCTAGTTGGTCAGACCCAAAGTATACGTATATTTCATTATAATCAGACGGCCGCAAAGAAAAGCATATTGATTTTGATTTATTTACGTTAACTGACAATTTATTAACTTGGAACCATATATTAAGCCTGTCTATTGTTTGTTTTATTCTTTGGGCCAAAGCGTCTTTATTTTGTGGCCAAAGTGTTTTTATTTTATACTATCGAAATATTCAGCAATCTTAAAAGATATACACAATTTAAAATATGAACAAATAGCCCCCAATATATATAATTAATACATTAAATACAATTTATACATTCAGAGTACTTGGGTATCTATTAAAGCACTCTAGATGGAAAGGAAGGAAGGCAGGAAAGGAACCCACGGAAGAAAAGAATATCGGAAGAAGAAGAATGTTTTCGTCCGGAACTTTTATATGTCCTGAATATTTGGTATATCTTCTTCGATGGATCTTATCTTCCTGAAGATAAGATCCCACGGAGGAAGAAGAATATTTTCGTCCGAAACTTTATGCATCCTAAATACTTGATATGTTTTCTTCAAAGTTAATGCACTCGAAATAAGGCAGGATAAGAACCCACGGAAGAAGAAGAGTATCGGAAGAAGAAGAATATTTTTGTCCGAAACTTTATATATCCTGAGTACTTGGTTTATCTTTTTCAAAGTTAAAGCACCCGCTATAAGACAAGATAGGACTCCCCCCCCCCCCCCACAGACCCCCTCCCCCCCTCAGCCCCTCCGATAGTGATTTATTATGATTGAAAATCTAGTATAGTATTTTTGTAGTATGTCCGTGGTATTTAAATGGCTATTTTGGAATATGGTCGGTTTCTCGGTTAGCCTCGGGCGGCTCGACGTTATGATTTGACTTAAATGTATGGCGTTTTTTTGTGACGATTTTATAAAAGATATTGTAATCAACATTTAATAATGTGGTTTCGGCCCTACGAGTCTTCTGTGTACCGAATTTCAATTATCTAAGCACAATATTTGAAGATTTATATATGACTGGCTCGCCCTCTGGTCGACTAATATCAACCACAATCTTTTCAACTCTTGCCATGACCAATTGGTGCCTGCATGATAAATTTCAGCTCAATCGGATCAAGCGTTTCGGAGATATCGTCGAGGAATACACAGACACAGACACATAGAAGTGTTTTCACAATAATTTCCTCTGCCAGAAAAGTAATAGTGTACCTACACACTTATTTTAGTACAAATTTAATGTCATATATGTACTACAAATATAATATAATGGTGATGTTACGGCGCGACGCTGGCAATTTAGCTATTGATAGCTCGTCAGGCAAATGACAGATTTTTATAATATTACAAAAGTCGCATAATTTATATTTATAATTTTAATTTTCTTATTAGGACATCCCAATCTATAACTACAAATTTAGGAGACAGTATTTATTTTCCACTGATTATTTTCGCGGTCCTTGAAGCAGGCCTTCAGCTTCATACGAAAGCATCAATGAACAACCACAAAGTAGCACAATAAGAAATAATATCTAAATCATTCTGTACCATTTCATTAGAAATATGAAAAGCGAAGTTGTTTTATTAGTAAAATGACATTTTGTTTTAACTGTAAAATATTTATATTTGTATTTTACTTTCCCGGCCCACCAATCGACGAGGAGGAAAAGTATTGTAAACGCCATTTTTTTTCTCCTGAGACGATAAAGATTATATCCAGATGGAAGTGTGTCTGTGTGTTCTTGCTGTGGGAACTAATGGGCCCTTGCTGAGTTTGCCACGAAGACCCATTCTGTTTAGGGTTGGTCACACTCACGGGTCAACACCCATCCGGCGGTCTCCACGCATGAAGTGCGAGCCCGGGCAGAACTCTGGCCTTAGAGCTAATTTCCCCTAGGAATCAACCTTCTGGCGCTCCTGGACGGTCTGCACTGTTTCCTATAGAGCGGGGGTGGTTGCGGACCTTACGGCGACTGCTCTTAAAACGACCATCGGCTACCCGATCCTGGGTGAACAGCCGGGCAAAGGATGCCGCGGTCCGCGATAGATTCGGTTACACCGTTTAACCGCTTCGTTAGGGAGAGGACCGCGAAAGCGACCTCGAACTCGTAACCAATCGAGAGACCGGAATAATCAGGTCGCAATGGGAAGTAAGGGCGTGAGTGTATGCCCGCTTGGTATCATACCTGGTTATCTCGCTGATGAGTCGTTGGCCTCTTACGAGCATGTGGTGGAGCTTGACGGTGGACTGTTTTGTCCAAGTCTTCTGCGCTCACTTCACGAGAGATAGAACGAACAATCGGTAAAACTTCCAGAGGTCACGGGTTCGCCCTTTATAGTTGACAACTCTATTTGTCTGTGTGTCTATGTATTGCTCCCCAAAAGCGCCCAAGCGCTTGATCCGATTTAGCTGAAGTTTGGCATGCAGGCATCATTTGGTCATGGTAAGAGTTGATAAGGTTGTTGAAATCGGTCCACAAGGCGGCGTAGCAGTCACATTTATTCTCGGAATATGACTGGACTTAGAGACCTGAAATTTGGTACAAATTTGGTTTTCTTTGAACCGAAATCACATTGTAAAATTTTTGTCTCAAAAATTCTTATGATGATATTTAAATGATATTTTGATACAAGCTACACTAATGATATTATAGTGTAGTTATATAATATTTAGCTACACTAATGATATTTAAATTCCGCCGTACATGTAATCAAATATTGACGCCATCTATTGGTGCTTGGCCAAACCCCGCCCTTAGCCGCGAAACGAACCGCACTGCCTGAGGCGATTGTAACTAAACCCACTATGGTTCGTACGCCAGCCGAGAGAGGACGCTCATTGATTTTAATTATGAAATCGATATTCAGCTACTCGGATACTCCTGTGGTGACACAACCACTTTTTAAAAACATATATAAACCATAAAGTTTACGTATCAAATCTGTATTATTTTTGCGTATAATATTGTTCTATTTAGTTGTTCCTTGAAAAAAAAAGAAATAATAGAAAATCTACTTGATTTTATTTCGTATTCTGCTTGATTTTATTTCGTGATTGGTAGTAATGTCGATGGGCGATGATGTCACTTTGCTTTCACCGCACACATTTGCACCCAAGAAGGTAGCATTCCGCCGTCAACGCGATATCGCCATTAAGTATGTAAAGTGCCCATGTATTCAGGCAATTCGGCTTGGAGAGGAAATGTTTGCGGTGGCCTCTTATTGTTAAGCTGTACGTACAATGTACGCGGGGGCTTTTGGCACCGGAGGAGGAAACGACATCAAAGAAAATGACTCCGCCTTTACAGTTACATTGCGAGCTCGGGGAACAAATGAATCGGAATAATTGTTTTACGCTCCTCTAGTATCATTGTCATTTGGTTTATATTCTGCGAAATATATATTACGAGTATTTAGGTCCGTGACACGGCTTAAGCTATACAATATTCATCGGATGGTTAATTGACTTTGAAAGAGAAGCAACCGAAAAACTCATAAACGACATTAATATATAATGGCGATTAAACGAGGGGATAGCTAATCACACGGCTTCTAGCACTTAGTCCTAATTTTAGGATTTTAGCTTACCCACATTTTTAAAAAAAAATGCCCTCCAGTTCGATGTACTTGCAGGTTCTACGACAGAAGGAAGATACATATATCAGTGACAGAAGCCCATTATAAATAAGATAATAACTTTTTAACAAAAAAAAAACCCGACACCATTTTTTTAACACGCTTTTATTAGGTCAACCTGTATGTAACTATGTAATATAATCTAAGGTAACTAATTTAACCATCTTCCAAGGATCGTAGCGTCATGAAAATTGGCAGCTGTATGTAGTTCTGATGACAATACAATAATATGGTACTGTCGAACTAATATGATGATGGAGTCGGAAGATATGAACTCGAACTTCATGATGGAACATCGTATCATAGCTGTGTGTATGTGAATATCGTATCATAGCCCAAAAGCGTGTTTTTAGTGTTTTTTTTTAACTATTTATTTATTTATAAGTGCAGCAGCCATGTCATGGTGATACTTAGAACGGGCTATCATACATGAATGATTATACAAAATTGTTTGTATGTGCAACGGTCAACCGTTGAGAAGCTCCCTCGTTGGAAGCCAACCCTGGGTGCCGCAGTCCTGTCTTGAAGAAACTTACAACGGGCTGTCGTATTTGAATATATACACAAAATTTCGTGTCTGTGCTGTTGACCGCTGAGGAGTCCCCTCGTCGGGAGCCCACCCTGGGTGCAGCAGCCATGTAATGGTCACACTTAGAATGCGCTACCATAACTGAATGAGTATACAAAATTTCGTGTCTGTGCTGTTAACCGTTAAGGAGTCACCTCGTCGGTAGCCAACCTAGGATGTAGAATCAGGTCATGCTTACCATTAAAAAAAATGCAACGTCATCGAAATTGAACTAACATGTAAATTTTCAAATTCATATAATAATATTTGAGGAGTTCCCTCAATTCCTCATGGATCCCATCTGAGGATTTTTATCAAAGTCTGATGAATAGGATTTTGATAAAAATGAGACCGATTTGTTAGTATACCTCACAAATAATAATAGAATTTTCCAAATCAGTTCATAAATGAAAGAGTTCTGAGGTAACAAACATAAAAAAAATATACACCCGAATTGATATCCCTTTTTTGAAGTCGGTTAAAAAACGAATTAATAGCGTGAAGTTTGTAACACCCGATGTTCCGGCGATGTTGCAACTGCCGTTGTATAGGGTAGACTGAAAGAGCTGTCAATCCGTTGATCCGCGTGTAGGCCGCATACAGCTGCCGCCACTGCCTAAATTATAACGGTGCTGGGGGAGCGCAGTGGCGGCATCGATTTATGATCCCCTAGATGGGCCTTTCACGCTCGAAAATCCTCACTTCAAAACCACTACTGAAAGCCGCCAGTAGTAGTTTGGTCGCAATCCGCCGGCAGACAGCCGACCGTTTCCGGTATGAGAGCTGCCGCGAAAAATATTGGCGCGCTATTCTGTCGCATACTGTTCAATTTATTGCTCTCTCTGTCACAAGATTTACGAGCAAAGGGTTTGTGGAGCCAAATTATTTGTATCTGATGGCATATTTAGCTAATAATATATCGATGAGTGGCGGCAGTGATATGCGCCCTATACCACTGCCGCCATTACACTACACAGTGGCGGTAGGCAGCTATATACGGCCTACTTGCTGAGCAACGAATTGACAGCTCTTTCAGTCTACCCTAGACGATGGCTATAGAAACATCGCTGAAACGCTAAGTGTAACAAAATCCACGCGGTAAAGTCGTTTTTTATCTTATTAACAATGTCAAACAACCGTGATAGTAATTGATTTCACAGCAGCCCATTATTTTTTATCTCCTTATAGCCAAAACTATAATCGACTATTCCTTTTACTTGAGCCTAAGGCAGTAACTTATTATTCTTAGTGTGGGTTAATCAGTGATCCGTTTAGCTAGCCTCCTCCATCCGTATCTATAAACAGTCCTTGGTTCTGTTACACAAAGCGTTCCGAAATCCTTGGTTTCTGTTACTATGGGCAGTACACACCCAGCGATATAGTAATCGAATATTAATTATTACACAAGCGACCACATATAAGTCATCACTGAATACTTATTGATATTAAATTGCAGATTGCGACCTAGAATCCAGGCATAAACTGCATCGATGTGATCTTGAAGTGCTCGCAGGCCACAGCACTCCCGGATGGCATACAGAGGTTTTAAAACATCAGAAAACCTTACACAATGAACTGATGTAATATTTTGAATTTTGACGAATATTTTCACCAGCAGAGGTACCAAGTTTGAGCCTTGGTTGTCCTAGATTCAAAACTGCCAAATCTAACAAACTGCTGTTGGCCTCCCAAATGGCCTGCGAAAGTACCAACAGCCTGCTTGAGAACCCGGCAGCCATAATTTCACCGAGCAACGCAACATTGTCGACACGGTCAAACGCTTTTCGAAATCCAGATACACAACTTTTTATTTTTGTAACTAAATTTATTTTATATTTTTTTTGTACTACTTTTATTATTTATTGATTATTCTTATATTTTAATGATTATTTTGTTTTTTTTAATTACCTATAACAATTTGTTACCTTCTTCTCATAAACTAAACTTTAAAATTTAAAATAAAATTGGTGTTTTCATTATAACATGCACTGTCTAGTTAGGACTGACGCAACATCATTCTGTAAAAATAATTTCTAAATATTCTTTTTTTGGTAAATAAATAATTTGAAAAAAAACATCTATCTGACTGCAGGGTGCTATTCAATACATGCAACAATATTAAAACACTCTTGTGATATATAAACCCTGCTGCTTTCAGCTACTTGCTAAAAGTACGAGTATTTATGTGATTTTGGATACATAAAGGAATCATTTTAAGTCGTAGAATAACAAGAAAACTGCACAAAAGCGGACTTAAACTGAGACGTTAAAAGTACGATTGTGAATGGCCGTCTGACTAGCCGTCATAGAGATTAGCTGGTTTCTTTTTCGCGGAGTAGCTGCAGATATGGTGTGTATAGTGTAATTCAGTTATTTTCAACCAGTGGGTCGCGAAGATACTCCCGGGGTGTCGCAGGCTATCTAAAAATAAAAATCGAGAACATTACAAAATCTTTATTTATATAATATATATACATTTACAGCTTTAAAAGAGAGATATTTATGATTTTTTTTTTGCTATTGCTTTTACAAAATTTTATGATGATCTAAGAGGGAAACAGGTACAGATTCGAAAGAGAAGAGCAGCTGAAATTAATGTGTTTTTCGCTATTGTTTTTACTAAAACTTTATTTATTGGATGCTTACAGTTGCAGCTGTGGAAGAGAAATCAGAAAGAGGGGGTCGCGTAAGACCTTTATTTTTTTTCACCAAAAATGGGGGTCGCAACCTAAAAAAGGTTGAAAAACACGGGTGTAATTAATAGTCAGGTATCTTTTTTTAAATATATTTTTTTAATTTAAGTGTTAGTGATTTTAGTCTAGCGGGAATCATTCTCTATGAAAAATTGACTTGAAATTTACCTAGAAATATTTTTTTGGACCTACCTTCCTGAAAAAAACTTTTGATATTCCAAGGAATTAAAAAACCAATGAATTATAATAGTTTTATCTCATTATTCACTGCCTAAATCCAAAAAAGTTGTGGACGATTTTCAACTCAGTTTTTTTGATTAAAATAATCTA